>PISX010005648.1:0-105515 GCA_004024625.1 Mellivora capensis | reverse complement strand
AATTGTGACTCTTTGATTTTTTTTTTCCCTTTAATCATCCATTTTGATTTATCCATGAGCCAAACTGGCAGCCCTGAAGACAGGAATCCTAGTTTCTAACAAAGCAAAATGAGACAGTCTTTTCTTCCCCACCCTGTGTCTGCGAGCAAGCCTCAGGTCTCAGTTGGCCCAGCCGTGAACAATCTTTTTTTTTTTTTTTTTAAAGATTGTATTTATTTATTTGACAGGCAGATATCACAAGTAGGCAGAGAGGCAGACAGAGAGAGAGGAGGAACCAGGTTCCCTGCAGAGCAGAGAGCCCGATGCGGGGCTCAATCCCAGGACCCTGAGATCATGACCTGAGCTGAAGGCAGAGGCTTTAACCCACTGAGCCACCCAGGTGCCCCAGCCCTGAACAATCTTGAAAACAATCCATTTTCTGCCTGGCCCAGGGGCCAACCAGAGGAATTCACAGTGAGCCATGTTGAGATGGATAGCGGTTGCTTGGGAACTGGCCTGATTGGATGGATGCCTTGCTTCATCCTTGCCACAAGTCTGGGAGTGGTGGTGGCTGGATTGCAGCTCTGTGGAGACGGAGGGCAGGACTTTTTTAAGCTACTGATGGATGGCACAGCAGGCCGAGGAAAGATAAAGTCCTTATTTAACCTGGGGAAATCCTAGGAGTAGACATTGGTCCAAATATATCCTGTGACCATTCTTGTTCCTTGATTAGAAGGATCTTTGGAATCTTTTCATGAGGTTGTTTTGTCTACTTCTGTGCCTCAAGACATGTTGTATCAGAGAAAGGTAGCGTTCTTGAAGATGTGCAGGGAGGTGTCTTAACTATGCTTTCATCGTAACTGTGGCACATCCAGAGTTCACCTTCACTGTCATTATTACAGCTCAGAGGGAAAGCTACAACCAGTTGCTAGCCTCTCTGATATGTGGAGGGGAAGTAGATTGGCCTCGGAACTTCATCCACTAAATTCAGCTTCTCATGTCTTATTTATGAGTGAGATGATTGAAATTCTTGCTCACAGCCCCACCCCATATGCTCCTGTACACTCTGGCCCTGGATACAAATGGGGGGGAACTGGGAGAAACTGATGTGGACATATGGATGGTGTTGGCCAAGAACCTGAATACAGCCCTCAGCCCTCACGACTTGTTTCGGTCCACTAGTTAGCAAATATTTACTCTGAGTCCCTGCTGTGCCAAGCACTGTGGGAGGTGCAGGGTAAATATGTATCTAAGCCATTCCCAAGCCCTGGTGAAAATCTCTGGACTCCCATCCACTTTTCACCTTCTCCCTTGCTTCCATCCTAGTCCAAGTTGCCATCCTCTCTCAGCTGAATTAATTACTAAGTGACATTATATATGTTATTTTTCCATTATCGTTTCTGTTTCCTCTGTTTCTGCCCTGCCCCTAGAGCAATCTTTTCAAAATGCGGACTTGGTGACTTTATACCCTTGCTTCAGACCCTTTAGTGGCTGCCCATTTTTCTTAGGATAAAGGTGGAACTGCTCAAAGTAGCCTATGAGGCTTTCTGGATACTTTCTCTCTGCTCTGCCATACTGGCCTACTTTTAGTTACTGAAATGTCTAGGAACTATAGCCTTTGAACATGCTGTTCCCATTATCTGGATATATTTCTCAATACTTGACTTAGTTCATTCTGTTCATTCTTTAGGTAAGAGTTTTTGTGAAAAAAAACCTTTCACCTCAGATCCAGTAAGAAATATTGTACGTTGCTACCAAGAAAGAGAGAAAAATTAAGAAAAGAAGGAAGGAAGAAAGAATGGAAAGAAAGCAAGCAAGCAAGCAAAAGAGAAGGGAAGGAAGGAAAGAAGGGAGGGGAAAGGAAAAGAGGGGATGAAGGTATATGGAAAGATGGAATCTTTTTTTTGTTGTTTCATTTTGTTTTTAAGATTTTATTTATTCAAGAGTGCAAGAGATGGAGATAGCCACAGAGATAGCGACAGAGAGCATGAGTAGGGAGAAGAGGGAGAAGCAGTCTCCCCACTGAGCATGAAGCCAGGATCTAGCAGGGCTAGATCCCAGGACCCTGGGATCGCGACCTGAGCCAAAGGAAGATGCTTAACTGACTGAGCCACCCAGGTGCCCCAAGGATGGAGTCTTTGACTGAGTTCCCTGGGAAACAAATGTTGAGGATAGAGATTGTTGGAAGTATTTTGGGGAGTGCTCTCAGAATCAATACCTATGGGAAGGTGAAGATAGATTTGAGCAGAAGAATACATTGAATGCACTTACAAGGTTCCAGGAATCCCAGAAAGGGGCCTTGGAGCCGGGATGGCCCCTCAGAATTGTTCCATCTTGACATAAGTGGTGTAGGCTTTTATATTCCTATATGGGCCAGTCATTGAATGCTTGCGGCCTCCACATAAGGGCCATTACTTTAGGCAAGGAGCATGGCCCTGGGTCCCGTTCTTCTCCTTGATGAGGAGCAGCTCCTGAAGAGAAGCAGAACACTCCAGTCCTGAAGAAAGGATCTGGATGGCCCTCCACAGTGGCCATCACAGTCAATCCCTTGTGATGCCCAGACCTGCTTGTTTTGTATAAGTCTGGAAACAGCTCCTTTAGTATTCTAGCCTGTCTCTTTTCCTTGATAAAGTTATAAGAAGCCCCCAGTTGCATCTTATCTGATGGTTGCCACCTAGGCGCCTCATTTCCCTCCTCTCCTACCCATTTGACTTCTCTTGTCCTTGGATAGCATCTTTGCTGTCTATGTGGCTGACTCAATGGAGCGACTTGAGATGTCTGAGGCAGGCCTACTGTGACTTTCTCAGGCTCGGCTGCTACTGTTGTCCCTTTACCAAAACTGTGGATGCCATTAAAAAAAAAAAAAAAAAAAAAGTCTTATCTTCTAGGGTCTAAGAGTAGAAAAGCTGAGGACCAGGCCCAGGAATTAATTACAAGGGTGGAAGGAAAAAGGTTGAATCCCCAATTCAAGTCTAACTGGGAAAGAATAAGATTCTGAAGCTTGGAATGGAGACATCCCAGCTGATGCCCTTGAGACCTTGAAATCTCTGATTTCCCCAACCCCTCTGAGCCCACAGCAGTGATGTTCCTATCTTATTTAAAGACAGGCCCCGGGATTTAACCTCACTTCCCAGATGATTTTCACAGGTTGCCTTTGGTTGGTGATTAATTGCTCTTGGCTTTTCATTGTTTTTCTCTAGTACATCAGGGACTCTCAGCAAAAGCCATCTGATTCTGTTTTTAAAACTACTCTTTCTTCTGGACCTCTCTAATGTCTGAAATGTTGGAGTCACTAATGTGTTCTCTGACATCTCTATCCTACTCCTGTTCTCCAAGATGTCCCCTGAGTGAACATCTTGACCGTGACACAGTGAGCCAGGGGCTGGCCAAGAGCCACTGACACCAGGGATGGGGGTCTCCTGGACAGGTACTCTTAGAGTCTGTTTCCTTGGGCCATTCCTGTCACTGACTGTCTTAGGTAAGAGTTCCCTCCAGAAACAGTCCCTGAGATGGAGATTTACAAGCAGAAATTTTACTGGGGAGTGGTCTTAGGGTCTACACCTATGAAGAAAATAGAATTGTGTAAGAAAGAGTGTAACCTCAATGCAGTCTTACAAAGACCATGGCCATCCCTAGAGGAGGTCAAGAACTGAGATGGTCCCTCAGAATTGTCCCACTGTAAGGCAAGAAGGCTGTCAACCAGTCATTGGTTTGGCTGTCTCCAAGAGGGAGCATGACCTTGGCAGTGCTTTTGTGGTTGAAGCCTATTCCTGGAGATTGAACTGGCTAAGAGCTGTCAGATTTTTCGGTCTTGAAGGGAGAATCTGGATCATGTGCTATAGCATCAATGATAGGTAGATAGATAGACAGACAGACAGACAGATATAACCATGGCATTTGATCCATAGAAGATTAGCTATAACCACCTGTGCTACACTGATTCTTTTTTCCATTTGATTTATTGTCATGGTTCTCCATGGGGTTTTTGTTTGTCTGTTTCTTTGTTTTTAAGTAAGCTCATGCCCAACATGAGGCTTGAACTCTCGACCCCGAGATCAAGGTTCATGTGCTCTACTAACTGAGCCAGCCAAGTGCCCCAGTTTTCATGGTTCTTGTGATATGCCTGTTGAAAATCGCAATGTTGGATAGGATCAGTAGGGTTCTTGTAGGGTGTTGTGAAAACACAAAGATAGGGCACTTGCTTGCAATTAGGAAAGTGAAGACATCTTCCTCAATAATGGCGAGATCTAATCGAAGCTAAATACTATTTGCTAAGTACATTCTACCTGTGTGTGAGTCCTTGGACAGCAGAAAGGAAATAGTGGGTAGAGTGTCTGCATTTTCCACAAACCCAGTTTGCTCCCGTGCTCTGCTGGACACAAATGTATTTCAGTGACCTAGAAATGAAAGTGCTCTTTCTTCCAGGCTAGCCTCAGGCTAGCAGCTCTAAAGCCATCTTGCTATTCCTTAGTAAAGGACAGCAATAACAGAGCCAAGGCTTCCAGGCTATTTCAGGCAAAACCATTGTTTTTCTTGTGCATTCATTTTAGGGAGGAGGTAAAGGGGTAGAGTTCTATAATCGTTGAGTGATTTAGATTTCTCTGCAGTGTTATTTTGTAATGAACAAGAATCAGCATATATATATATATATATATATTTTTTTTTTTTTTTAACGTCAGGTGTGAGGGAGAAGAAAGGAAGAAGGGGAGCAGAATGTGTGTCTGAGAATGGGGCCGCACCACACTCCCCAGTTCCGAGTGACCCCACAGCCTTTGCTGTCCTCCATCTGGTGCCCATTCTTCCTCCTTCCTTGTGGGCCTGCTCGTTATGCTTGATGACAGGATTGACAATAGGCTTCGGGTCCTACTGGAATACCAATTATGCTTTTTAGTCTAAGATTTAGTCTTTTATTTTTGTTATTGTTGGTTATTTCAGGGGGGAAAACCTTCTTTCTTTTATTAAAAAATGACTTAACACTGCAGTCCAACAAGATATTTTTTCTAATTTTTGTAGAGAAAAAAACTTTAAGCCCTTGTCTCCCTTTAAAATCCACCCCCCCACCCCAGAATTAAAAATGTTTTTGTCCTTGGCTGAATATGCAATTTTAGATTCAAATTTAGATGGCGTCTGTGTTCGTATTTTTCATGACTTCATAAATGGAAATAAATTAAAATTAGGAGTAATGTTAAATTTTCACTTTAAAATTTTCCTATGATAAGAACATCCTCCCCTGTTGCCTTGCCCTCAAACAAACAAACAAACAAAAGATTTTAAATCCTACCTGAAATAGAGATGAACGGTTCGAAGTTTAACTCTAGTGAAGTAAAATATGAAAAGAAAATTTGTTTAAAAATCTCTTAAAACTTTCATGATAAGAAGTTTTATTTCAAGAGCTGGATGGCAGAAGTGGGAGAGAGGAGAAGGTGTCCTGTGTGTAGGTTCTCATTAACTGTGAGGTTTGGGCCTCATCTCTAAAAGGGTATTGGATTAGGTGCCTTAGGGGCTCTTCCAACTCAATTTATTTGTGATTTTATGAAGTTGCTTCTTTAAACAGTGTCCTAACAATGACTGTGCCTCAGGTTTCTAGTGATCTTTAGGCCCACTGACTCCCGGCTCTTCCCTCAAAGTCGGCCTTAATCTGGATTCTAATTTGGGTTGACATGCTCCAGTGATGTAAAAGGCACCTCTCAGTAGGCGGCCTCCTTTGTGGCCCTCCTCTGTCAAAGGCTGACAGCTCAGCAGCCTTCCTCTTCCAGAGTGCAGGGGACGTCTTTGCCTGGGACTGAGCTGAGGCTGCCAATTGTTCCATCTCCAGGATCTCATTTAAGCCCAAACTTGCCATCCTGAGGTGTACTATTCAGTCATCCGTCAGAGCCATCCAGAACGGTTCTGCAGCTTGGGAGTGAAATTGAAGATGGGAGACAAGTAGGTTCTTCTCTTTCGCAGGATTGCCTTCTGTGACATTATTAGCTGTTACTAGAATAAAAACAAAGACACACACACACACAAGACCCCCAACATCACACCCTCCATTCAAAAAAGTAGCAGGTATTTCATTTACTTCTCTCACACCAAGGACTGCCCCATGCCAACTTGGGTTTGAAATCTCAAGTGGATCACTTGTATTCTATCTGCTCCCTGGCCTCGGGCCTGGGCCAAGGGCTAGGTGTCCTGGGCTCCCAGTCTGCTGATGGAAAGAACTAGGGGTTGACGTGTCCTTGTAACAAATTATTCATTCCAAGAGGATTCCCTGTTTCTTAAGGAGTTAAAGATCAAATGTAGGGTTTCTCAAACTGTGTATCGACAGAGATGCCTCAGGGGCCCCCAAACAGGAGGAGAAAGATGTGGTGGGCAGAGTAGATCAGACTTTGCTGGTCAAGCCCCTGCTTGAACCAGGAGGATTCGGTTTAAGATTTGTCTTCCTTTCCAGTGGGGGTGGGAGGTCCAGGTTCTGTTGCAAATGAAGTCAGAAGACAAGGAAGGGACAAGTCAGAAGACAAGGAAAAACAGAGAGGGACAGGAGGGACCACCGGTCCTTTGGGCTCAGTGCAGTCATAGAACCACGGACACGTTTGTAGCACGGAGGGAAAGGGGACTGACAGGGAGGTTCCAGAGGAGGTAATACTTGAGTTGAGTCTAAGAGGCCTGAGTAACTTTACTGCGGCTTCAGGAGGAGAAGGGTATCTTGGGCCAAGAAAACACATTACCAAAGAGGCAAGAAACAATATTGTACAGTGAGAGAACACAAACAGTTTTGTCTCAAGGAACCCAGAATGAGAGCAGATGGGAGGCCCCCGAGGTGGTATGGTAGGGAGAGGGCCGGGTCACAGGCGGCCATACAAGTGGGTGTTCGCCTTTACCTGGCTCTGTGAAGCCCGTAGCAGAACTGCAGGGTGAATCGGCTAGGGGACACCCACCAGTCGCTCTGTATTTGTCTTCAGTTTCCCTACCCTCCTTTAGTGCTTTAGTAGAGAAACCGCCATCGTTTGAGGTATGATTGCTGGCCCTTATGTTGAAGACTTGAGGCAGCTGTCCCCTGAACAGCGTGACTTTGGACTGTATAGGTCCGCATAGAGCAGATTTTTTACAGGACATACTGTAAATGTATTTTTGCTTCCTTATGATCTTCTTAATAACCTTTTATTTTCTCTAGCTTACCTTATTGTAAGAATACAGTATATAACACACACAACATACAAGGTATAGGTTAATCAACTGTTTTATGTTAGTGATAAGGCTTTCCGTCAATAGTAGACTAGTAGGAGTTTTTGAGGAATCAAAGTTGTACATGGATTTTTGGTGGCAGGGGGATTCAGACCCCCTAACCCTCACATTGTTCAAGAGTCAACTGTATTCCACAGAAAAGCTGCTGATTCCTTTGCCAAGGTCATCATTGCAGCATCCTAGACTCTTACTGGGACCCGGACAACTCGGGAGGTCATTCAGGGCTTATCAACAGAGGGCACTATTGCTACTTCTCCCTGGTGTGAGAGTAGCTCTGCAGGAAGTCGGTATTCCTGGCCTCTGGAAACTGCATTACTAAGTGTTCCTTGGGGTGGAAAGGGGTGGTGGTAACAATGATACCTTCCGCCTCCCCCAACCACGGAGGCCTTTCCCCCCATATTCTGCAGACAGGGAAACTAGGGCCCAGATGAGTTACATCACTTGTCACCAATGAACCTGTTGGGCATGAGCAGAACCTGGACAAGAACCAGGCCTCTGGAATTCCGGTCCAGGGCTCTGTGCAGTAGCACTCCAGGCCCTTCCCTTACTGTCTTGAAAGTTGAAGAGGTAGGAGGGGCTGTGCCCTTGACCCTATTGGGTTATGGAGTTGACACCTCCTTTTTCTAGCTCTTTCCTGACCAGGGAGGAGAGGGAGCGGAATGGGAGGTGGAAAGGTGAAGGGAAGCACTACCAGAATCAGAGTCAATAGGTGTAAAAAGCTGAGATACATGAGAAGAAAAGGGACAGACAGCACCAACCCTATCCCCTCTTCCCAGCTACAAGCATCCATGCCTCCATCACCATAACCATACCACTCCGGCTGTGGGCTGAGCGCCCACCATTCCTGACACTGGAATGCAATGATGAGACATGGCCCTGGCCTTCATGAAACATATAAGCTAGGAAGAAAGACAACATTTAACATTAATCACAAGTCAGGGTCATAACTAATCGTAGGCCACATCTGCGGACACCTCCCCTGTGCCGGGCACCGTCACACACTGTAGCTACGTGATCACATTCAGTCCCCACTGCAAGACCAGGAGTCAGGTACCACTGTCTCCGTTTTTCAGATGAGGAAACTGAAGCCTGAAAGGTGAGGGAAAGTCAGGGGACTGGTCTAAGGTCATGCAGCTGGCATTTGAATCCAGCTGATCTTGGAGGTGTAATATTACTGCCTGGTAGCAGTCCTAGCGGAAATGTATTTTAGAAGCCACATATAAAATGCATTTAGAAGTAACGCGCGTTGACCGTCCTCGCTACCATCTGAAAGCTGCATGTAGACTTCAAGTTTCTCAAGGAGCAAGGGTTTCTCAACCAAAAATTCAAGAGAAACTTCTGTTCTGGTGTCCTCTCACCACACGCCACGCTTTTCTGATTCTGTGTGGTTGACACTCTGTGGTGGTCCCAAAGACCGAGGGGCCTGCCTTTGGCCAGCGGAGGCTCACCCTCAACGCTGCCTCTTTGATCACAAATTTGGACTTATTACTATCTGTTTTATTTTAGGCTCACTTTTAAGATAAGGATACATCTACGATCTCAAGCCAGAGCAGAATCCTATCCAGTTGAGACTGTTACAATCCAAGATATTTTCATAATCGAGGAAACTAAAGTTTCTTCACATACTGAGTATTTCCTGACAAAGGAGATACTTATGTCCCCTCCACCAAGGCCGACCTCCCCTTTCCTCCCACACAAGCCCTTACCTACCACCTCCGCGAGAAGATAGAACCAAATTATTCAACATTACCTTTTTTGGTTAACTTAACAATCCCCATGAAAACAAACCCAAAAACAAAGTGATGGAGATGTTTTACAAAGTAAACACTGAATGGAAATTGATCCTCAAAGCTTTTAAGATGTGTGTGTGTGTGTGTGTGTGTGTGTCTGTTTTTCCCCAACTGCATTTTGTAACAATGATCTAGGTAATTGTTTGCTATGGGTGGAACTGAATGTGTATATTGCTTATCAGAACTAAAGCCTTTTTTTCTTATTTTTTTGCTTTACAGGGTCGTCATGTTAAAACGGGCCAGCTTGCAGCCATTAAAGTTATGGACGTCACCGGGGTAACGTATCTTTATCTTGCCATCTCAGTGGCTATATATTTGTGATAGAGAAATTAGTGATAGAAAAATCATCTTTCAGAAATAGAATCTTCTTAAACATCTAAGGTCTTTCCCCACTGAGCTTAACATAAAGCAGTTAAGAGTATTGAATGGCTGACTGAGAAGACCACGGATAAATCACCCTAATTAAATTAGATACCCACCTACTGCCTTATGTAGTTAGAGTGGACAATGTGTGTTGAAAATTTACATAAACACAACCACAGATATTTGCATATGAAGACAGAACATGGATTTGAAGGTATTAAAAGAATAATACTGAGATTACACAGAAGAGATGGGTCTTAGCAATTTTCCCAAAGGCCCACCTAACACTGGAGTAGAATAAGTTTGGGTAGCTTCTGCAGCTTGATTAGGAAATTTCACATGAATATTTTCCTTCTCCAAAATATCGACCAGATAATCCCCACAACCAAAAATTCTTATTATTATGGAGCAACACTGAAATAAAATTTCTGCCTGGGTGATCAAAAGCAATCGAAGGAATAGACTTTATTGTAAATATAATCTCATGCTTTTTTTGCCTGAGATTATATATTTTTTTTTTTGCATGAGAAAAAACAGTCCTTTTTGCTGGGTTTATTTAAAATATTTTAATGCCTTTTTGAGAGTATAGGCAAAAATCAGACTTGAAAGGACTCACTGGACATCAAAAGCATGTTAATAATTTTCTATTGTTCTGGGGATTTTTCTAAGATGTCTGGCTGCAAAGCTAAAAGACCAAAGTCTTCCATTCAGCCCGGAAGTGGTTTATTCAATGTAAATAGACATAGAATGAATGAATCACACCACAGTATCAAGAACCAACATCCAAATTTAAAAAGGCAAGCAATATATCTGCCTGTCAGATTTCAGTCCGTGTCTCTTCTGGCCCAGTCTGTTACCTTTGATAAGTATATGTATCATATAGTACACGTCTCCCATAATACTAATTTCACTAATGTTCATTTATACCGCACATTGTACTGACTTCCTTTCCTTACTTATTTCTGATCTGAATTTGTCTTTAAATTATATAACTTCTTCGCCAGCAGAAAATTATCCCCATGTTTATTGGCATTAGATAAAGTACTACTTCCTTTTATTTGTCCTTTTATTTGAATAATGTATTTGATAAATCAAGACAATAAATACATTTTGATATATAAATACAATAAATACAAATAAATTCGTTATTCAAATTTCAAAGGTTGCAAAGCAGTTCAAATATTTGATCCCTGTTAGTTTATTGATTCATTTGGCCTTTACTGAATAAGAAACTGCAGGTATTTTATATTAATTACGTTTAGGTTCTGCCACCTGAAACCGAGAACTCAGAATAACAAAGGCCAAAGCGACTCCCTCTCTGGTGTTAAAAGGAGTGCGGAATCTACAGCCCCGGTTTATGGCAACAATGTGGCGCCGCGGCTTCCATACTCCAGGTTCAAGCTGGTTGTCAATTTCCATGGAGCCCATTCTTTGGCAGCAAGAAAGGGAGAGTGACTGGGAGGAAGCAGAAGGGTACAGAGAAGAGCTCCTTCCACTAGAATCTTCCCTACTTGTATACGTTTCTATTTAACTTCTGCTTTCATTGGCTATGCCTAGCTGCAAGGGAAACTGGGAAATGTAGTCTTTTATTTTCCCATTTGGTACAGTTAGGTGCAATTAAAAATATGGTTTCACTCATATGTGGAACATAAGGAAAAGCACAGAGGACATTAGGAAAAGCAAGGAAAAACTGAAGAGGGGGAATCAGAGGGGGGAGACGAACCATGAGAGACTGTGGACTCCAGGAAACAATCTGAGGGTTTCAGACGGGAGGCGGGTGTGGGGATGGGGTAGCCTGGTGATGGGTATTAAGGAAGGCACAGGTTGTAATGAGCACTGGGTGTTACACACAAACAGTGAATCATGGAACACTACATCAAAAACTAATGATGTGCTGTATGGTGACTAACATAACATAATAAAAAAATTGCATTCTGTTAATTGTGGAAGGAGAATGGGTATTGGTGTGATCAGTCAGCATATCTAACACAAAAGTCAAGATCAGGTACTATCAGTCTCTACAGAGAAATCCATTATAAATATGTAAGCCTTTTACAAAGTTTTTACACACAAAACAAGTCAGAATTTATTGTGCAGTTCTGCCAAAATCATGATATTCTATTTTCCTTAGATTGAATAGGCTCTCCGCATTATGCAGTGCCCTTGGCAATTTAACAGTTACTGGGTGTAGACATTGCAAGACATTCATGCTGGAAAGTTCTGTTGTGTGGTTCTGTGGAACTACAGTGATTTCTACCATTAATCTCAGTGCTCAGAATTGTATGTTGATGCATAAACTAGGACTTGAGAGTACTGACTATTACTGTCATTGTTTCTCATTCTATTTTTGAGACTTTAAGTTGTTTGAAGAACCACTTACTCTTGTTAGATAGACCACCTTGCTTTGAAATCAACAGAGCTATTTATCCCAGCATATGTATTTTCAGTTGAAGGAGTATCAGTTAGCCTTTCTAAACTAGGTTCGCAAGATAGCCAAGCCCTGCAGAAAATGAAAATGAGAGACTCTTTTCTCAGCCCCCCAGAGGACGGTACAGAGCTAAGGCTGTTGTCAGGACATAGGAAAGTCAGTCCATTGTGTACAGGGGATGCTTTATGGGACTTGGACTTAATTTTCTTAGTGAACCCTTGTCGAAAAGGCTGGGTAGTTCCCTGATTTATACACATCACTGACTGTTTTATAAGCACTGACCCTTAACAAAGATAAAAATAAGCCTCACATCAGGAGATAGTTTTCTCAATTCCCATGATGTCTGATACAGCATCAAATGACTCTTGTATCACCCCCATACACAGTACAGTCAGCATAAGATTTCCTTTGTGAAATTTGTATGGTAGCCTCGGAAAACAATCTATTTCATTTTGCCATGTTGTCTTTTGTGTATTATGGAATGCTGTAAAAGCCTCTTACCAATTATTATAATTGTGCTCATTATAGCTGCTCTGCTAAAAACCGAGACGAATCCTCAGAGGTCGTCTTTGTTAATTGTTTGCAGTGATCTACTGCAGTTACTATAGTTGATTGTAATGAAATTGATAAAACCATAAGCATGAAATCAATTTTTAGATTATTGTTTTTACTCTACACCACTTCCTCTTTTTTTTTTTCTCCCCTCTCTCTTTTCTCCTAATAGAAACTAGCCACAGAAAGAACTGGATATAATGCTTCTGCTCTTCTGGTTTTAGAGCTGAGACACTTCCAAATTTGCCAATATTTGCTTCAGAATTAGTACTCCAACTTAGACTCAGTCTTTGAAGTTGTTTTAGTTCCTGAAATAATTATGAGAATTTCTTCATTTCGCAGCTTTCTGGGGATTCCTTCCCAGCTGGGTTTGTGTACTCCAGATTTGTCTACAATATCTAAACAAAACTGGGCCTTCTCGGGTAGTGTTTCTCAAAGTGGACTACCAAAGTCCATGAACGGTCAGCCCTCCGGTGGTATTTATGAGAAATGCAGATTTCTAGACCTGCTGTATAATTTCTGGGTGGGGCCTCTGAGCCCGCCTTTTTGTACAAGCCCCTCAAGGAACTCCAGATTCCTGAAACTCAGAGGGACACTTTTCTAGGCTTTTTTTATTCACTGCTTCCTGGCCACCATATGTGAAGGGACTGTGGTTCTTTTATAACCCTGTAAATAATCCTCATTTTCATTTGGGTAAAAATTCCTGGCGTAAACTAGTCCCTTTGCAATGATACCTTAAAGCCCACATAGGACTTAAGGAGATCCTAACTTAGTATCATAGGTTCTCACCTTTACAGAGATTGGTTCTGATCTTATTACTCAGCACAGCTTGGGTTTAGTACCCAAAGCCCACTCAAACCAAATGAAGCTGAGGATGGAATTTACTAGAAGTCAGATGATGTGATTAGGAATGTTCTTTCTCTACATCGCTGGGCTCTGCTTTCTTCCCACCAACAGTCCAGGTCCATGTTCTGATGGCTTCATTATTGTTAGTCCCAGCCAAGTGCCAGTCCGAATATCAGCTTAGGTCACGTCCCAAGTCCTGAACCAACCCTTGTTTTCCTTCCTCCGTATCTGGACTGGGTCCCTGGCCCTGGAACCTAGAAAGGCTAAGGGTTGGAAAGGATGATTCCTCAAAGGAAAGCAAGAGAGGTATTTGAGAAGAGGGTGGGAAGGTGGCTGAGTAGGCAAAACGAGGAGAATTACACCACTGTGATAGCAAATATCATTGTGGTGAATGTGCTTAAAACCGATGTGGTCCTTAAGTAGAGAACCTCTCCGGGGCCTTTGTAATGTTTCAGCCAAAAGCAGTAATAATGGTAACTAACATTGGTGGAGTGATTATTGTGAGCCAGAACTCTTTTAAATCCTTCCTATATATTGATTATGTAACCCTTTTGGCAACCTACCAAACAGCTTCCATTAACAGCACCATTACAGACCTGAGAAGACCAGGCATATTAAGTATCCTGCTCAGTGTAACATGTACGTGGGGGGTGACTATTTCAGCCCGAGTATTTTATTTTATTTTATTTTTTGAAGATTTTATTTATTTGACTGACAGAGATCACAAGTAGGCAGAGAGGCAGGCAGAGGGAGAGGGGGAAGCAGACTCCCCGCTGAGCAGAGAACCCCATGCAGGGCTTGATCCCAGGACCCTGAGATCATGACCTGAGCCGAAGGCAGAGCCAAAGGCCACTGAGCCACCCAGGCACCCCACCGCCTGAGCATTTTACCTCTATCCTTAAAGTCCATCCTCTCCACCACATTGCTGTAGGTCTCCAGTTAAGATAGAAGGGCACTTAGTGTTTAATTTAGTGTGAATTTTTCCATTAGTTTATTCAATAAGCATTTACTAAACATTTGCCTACTAGGAGGATCCATTTTAAACCCTGCTTGACTGAGTTCCTATTTCTGTCTTGCCTGCTGAATTCCTGTAACTGAAGCTGATGACCAGGCCCCAGCTCTCTTTGAGGAGTAAGGAAGTGGTCTCCCAGGAGCCTCTGGCAGAGGGCTTTGCACATAGTTAATGGGTTCAGTGGATGTTCGCTGAGATTGGACAAACAGGAAAAAAAAAAAAGTGTTTAATCTTGAGTCGTTTGTAAGAGTCAGAGGACACACTGCTCTAAGCAGGTTTAGTTCCTCCCTCCCGAAGAGAGGCCATTCGGTGGAGTGATTGGTAGCACAGAACATAGCATTATTAATAGTAGTAACAACAACAACAACAACCATGGTCGAAATAAAAATGGCCCCGTACTTATCCTGTGCCAAACACTGCTGTACTTTGTTAACCATATGTTAGTTCATTTGATCCTCGAAACCGCTCCCATTAGTGGACACTGCTACTGTGTTCATTTCATGAATGAGTGATTGAGGGCATGAAGAGCCTGAGTAACTTGCCCAAGCCCCACAGATAGTAAATGGCAGAGTTGAAGTTCAAATTCAGCCAATTAGGGGGTCCAGTTGTAGGAATGAAAGCTGAGGGCATACCCCTGGAGTTTCGCCTGCTGACTCAAGTAGAGCCCAGATCACACTGTACTGCCCTCCTTACGGACTGGAACCTTGGGCAGCTTTCAGACCTTGCTGGATCTCATTTTTCTTGTGTGTTAGTATAAATATACACATCACCAACTTGTGTCGAGGCTAAAATGATATAATTTTTAGGTCCTGGCACATAACAGGTCCTCAAAAAATGATGCCAATTATTAGTCCTGGAAAGATCGAGTGGGTACCTGAGTGGGGCAGGCAGTTGGAATGGCAAGAGGATTTTCAAGAGTACCTTGAACTTCTGTCATTAGTAGATGAGCGTGTGGGGATGGCAGTCTGTGCTACGAATGATGCACCATCTCTGGGTTAGCTACTCCTTAATAGTGTGAATAGTTTGACTCAGCTCTGTCGTCACCAGCGAACATCCACTGACCCATTAACTCTAGGCACAGCCCTCCACCAGAGGCTCCTGGGAGACCACTTCCTTATACCTCAAAGAGACCTGGAGCCTGGTCATAAGCTTCAGTTACAGAGTTATTAGTCTTCCCAGGAACAATATTAGCCTCACCCCAAGCATATACAAGATGACTTCGTATAGAGCAGGATCTAGGAGAGAATGTTTGGCTAGATTCCTCCCGAAGCTGAAGACGGAGGCCATAATCAGTCATTCATCTATTCATTCATTTAGGGACACATGGGTGTGCTATGTTCTAGAGTGACAGCCATGAGGAGAACGGACACGCACACAGTCTTCTAGAATCTTACATTCCAACATGCATAAGAGACATTTAACAAACAGTTGAACAATGACTGAATCACAGTTCTGATGAACTTTTAAGGAGTGTGCAGAGAGTATTAAGAGAGAATTTAAGAGGAAGGTATCTATCTGGGCTGCTCACGTTTCCTGATAAAGTGACAGCTCCGTGAGATCCGAGGATGAGTTCGGATCTTGCTCTGCGTTGGTAGGGCTGAGAGAAGGGCACTCGCAGCTGCAGGAATCTAACCCTCCGGTGGGTTCAACAGAGCCTGGGAATCCCCATTCCAGGCCCTCTGCTGCAGAGACCCCTCTGAACACACCTCTTTGGGACTCCTTTGTGGCTCTTCAGGTAGGTGTCTTTGGCAGACAGACCATCTGATAAAGTACCTGATGAGAGCATTTAACAAAGATAAAGAAAGGTTATTTTTGTCTCCATAATACCCTCTATCTTTGGGAGGTATTTAGTGTTTCGGTTCTGTATGGCATAGAGCATGTAGAACTTGGAAAGCTTCTAGAGTTCTAAAAACGACAAGCCAAGCTGCTGGCTACATGCACACTGACGCGTCTCCCCCTATCTTGCCTACGTAGAGCCTTATATATACCACGCTTGGTGGCTTATGTGTGCCTGGGTCTCCACATATGTGCATGCACATTGGGCAGATGGCCTGGATGTGGAGGCTTGTCCTACGTGCAGGCACAACAGGTGAGAGAGGTGGCTTAAGGACAACATAAGCCACTTCATTTATGGCTGACTTTAGGCCACTTAGTGACAACACTACGGGGGGCAGAACTCATTTACTTCTGGGTTACTTGAGCATGTTTTCTTTTTTTTTTTTTTTTCCCCTTTTAATCCATGGTTTTCTTGGAAGTTGTCATCAGTGGAGGCTTGGGTGTGAGAAAGAGGCACATTGGGCTGTGTTAGCAGTTTCTCTGAGGGCCGGCTCTTCCCAGCAGGAGTGAACAGCTTAGCCTCATGGTCAAGGGGAACCCCGCAGATCGGCACTTGCATCTGGGGATATCCTAGTTTTGACACTTCAGGGCTCCATACCCTGGGCACATCCCTTAACCTCATCTTGTAGATAATACCCCTTGTCTCATTAAGTTTGTGTGAGAAGTAAGCAGAGTTATTGATAAAGAAAGCATTTGAGAGAAATACGTAGAGGGCTGTGTTCAGTGTGTATTACTATTATTACAGTGACACTGTAATAAATAAAATGTAGACATTTTCCTTTGTCTCTCGATGGTACCAACAATCCCTGTAGGAGGTTACATGCCACAATCCTTCTGGCTACAGGGCCTTGGCAATCACTAGTTTTCTGCTAGAAGAACAGTTCCCTCCTTAGTCACACAGCATCACGTTTTTCTCTCTCCCTAAATGGGTAAACCCCACAAGGCCTTCAGAATTCAGCTCGAACTTGAAAGTCTTGGTGCTGTGCCCCCGATGCCTCCAGTTAGGTTGGTTGCCCATACCTCTCCTGTTTGTAAGTTTCCGTGCATCTGTGTCATTCTTTGATTTCCATCTGTGTCCCCACTAGCCTATTGTAAGTTTCATTGTGGCAGAGCTTGACTCTGCGATGCCCATTCTTGTATTGTTGTATTATTAGCATTTAACATTGCGCCTGGGATGCAGTCAGTGGTTACATATCTATGGGATGCATTCATTCGCTTAAGGTTAACAACACAGCAAATCCAGGTACTGCCTGCAGAAGGTCATGGCAAAGTCCCAGTCCTCAGCCCAGGCTGAGGCGACTCCTTGAACCATTCTGGGTCTGTTTCTTTCGATCTGTAAAAGTATAATTTATAGGTGTATAACCCCACTGTGAGGTAATTCGAGGTGATCCATACATGCTTAATTATCATTTAATTTTTAGTGCATTTTCATATTTAATAAACTGTGATACAAAACAAACCTCAAGCTGTATGCTATCTACCAACAAACACGCCAGATATGGCAGCCTCTTCATTTAGACTGCTAGGTCCCTCCATTCCGGTGCAGAATTTCATTCGGTAAGAAGAATTTCCACTGACATTTCAAAGCCTTCCCTTTAAAAAGAGAAATTTGCAATTACTTACCTTAGGAATGTAGGTTTTCTCTCTCCTTTGGAAACAAAACAAACCTGAAAATTAATGAGATATTGAAGCTGATATGTGACTTTTGTATTGTTTTCAAAAACTCTAATTTTGTAGTCACTAAAGCAGCTTCTTTGTTGTCACTGATTAATTTTATAATGAGATATGACATAAACTCATAAAAATAAATATTGCTGACTTTTAAAATCCAGTTTCTGTTGATGCTGTATGTGGCCATCCTGAATAAAACTTCTGCTGGAGGGAGGGATCTCACAATTACAAGTTATTTTAAAACATTTTAAAATGACATCCTAGAAAATGTCAACCATCCCTTCACATTCTAATGTCTGTGATTCTTTAACAATAAATTGTCTTCAGCTTTGTGTCATATTCTGTCGACAGTGAAGTTGAAAAGGATGGGGGAGTTAACACAAACAGCGGCCTAAGGCCTAAGCCCAGCAGGTGCTGTGGAGAGCGACAGCAGCGGTTCCAACCAGTGCCCACATGGTTAGGGTCAAGTGGCATATATGAGTCATATATGAGTCTCTACGCCTCGTACTTTCTTCTGAGTTCAGACTGACCAGTCCCTTGACTTATCATAGTTTTATTACATGTTTTTATTCTTGTTCCATGGATCAAGACCTAAATATTGGGCAAACTCTTTGTCATAGAGCACACTAATATTAAGTATCTTATTAATTCCATTTTTCAATCCTAGCATATTATAGATGCTTAAAGTATATTCCCTGTATTAAATACGCAACTTAAAATCCCTGATGTCATTCATAAGCAAGTACTATTGTGTGCTCACAAGTTTCTTTAATTGGAGGACCAAAGGAAGGTTTCTCTTTATCCCCGGCTTCAAACGCTCCCAGACGCTTCCTTCACGATTAGCAGCTTTACCACCATGGGTAACTGGTCTTCTGTCTAGGAGTTTTCGGTATAGAATTAAGAGCACTGGCTTTGCAGTCAGACGAATCTCGCTTTGAATCTTAGCTCTAACATTTAAGATACGAATGAATTTGGGGGATTTCTTAACCTCTCTGAAATTCGTTTTCCTCACTTATATGGGATCATTTAATCATCTACTTCATAGAGCTGTTTTGCATATTAAATACACAGTTTCTCGTACATAGCAAACATTACGTAAGGTTGACTTTGGCTCTGTTTTCTGGCCACAGTATCATATCATTCTATGGTGTTATCATCAGAGGTAGTCCGTGGCTTAAAAGCGTCTCCTAGAAGCATCTATTTCTTTGCCTTTGAAAACCACTTTTTCTTACATGGTTTGCCATCCTCCAAGAGGCCAGGCCTGCCTCCTCACTCAGAGGGTTTGTCTGAAAGCAATCAGAGAGAGCTAGCCCCAGTCCACAAGTAATTTTTCCAGCTTCTGTTAGGTCACATTTGCTAATGTCCCATTGGCCAAAGCAAGTCACATGACCGAGCCCAGAGACAAGAAGAGGAAATGGGCTCCCATCTCCTCATGAGGGAGGCTGCCAAACATCCTGGCCTTTCCACCCCTCCCCTATCCAAGTCTACCACAAATACTAAGCAATAGATTCCTGTGGTCTTGCAAAAGAAACAGTCTTCTTTACTTTGATAATAAAGCTATGCTTACATAAGCACTTGATAATTTCTAAGCCTGAGAGGTGGTTTAAATAGATATTCTTATTGTCATTCACATAACTGACATTTAGAGAGTCCATATGCAATGTCTGAGGGTACATAATGAATCGACTTGGAGTAGATTTATGACTGAAGTAATGGTTCTTCCTGTTTACCAGACTTGGCTTATTAAAACTAGTCCCTTTTAAAATTTGTGACAATTTGGTACCATTATTTTGTTTTTCATTATGACCCAGAGGTCATTTATTTCCTGGTGGGCTTGATCCTTTTGCTTAATTCTCAAGACATAATCATTTACAAAACAGAAGACATCCTTCTCTTAGAACTTTGTAATCTAACTCTAGCCTCTGTTGTTGTCTTTGTCTTTTCGAAAGCATTATAACTCATGCTTTTCAATAGCCATGTTGTGAGAGGGTAGACTGCTTGTCGAGTGAATAAATAAGTTCTTGTAGTTACTAGTAAGTGTGTCCCTGTCAATACCGCTAACTTGCTGCCACCACTGCCCTAGACTAGAAATTGGGATAAATAGTAGCCCAATAAAATGCATGCCCACTTACAAGATCAAGATCAAGGTTCTATGCTAGAGCTACATAGCAATGACCCACAGTGGTTCCATAATTGTGTTTGGAAGCCTTGCAATTTAAACTAAAATTCAAAAAACCTCCATTCCTGCTCTTCCACTGTTGTTATTTTTTTATTTTTTGGTTGACAAGATTAAAAATAATGTTTATTTTGTATTACACTTTATAACTTTCACATACTTCATTCAAATATCACAAAAGACTGAGGCTTATAATAAAATTCTATTATAAAATCTCTATCTAATTATAGAAGAGAAAACTGACATTGTAATATAGAAGAGAAATATATATTTCTATATTACATTGTATATTCTATATTACATTGTAATATAGAAGAGAAAACTGACATTTCCTAAGATCATGGAGCCCAAAGAGAACATACACCCCAGCTGCCCACCCTCATTTTTCTGACTCAGTGCCTATGCTTTCTTCATTTTCATATTGCCTCAGTTTACCTTTGCAAAGTGATAGTTTCTGCCTTCATTCTGTTTTCCCATACTATTTATTTTGGATTTAACTAGATATTGAATTATACTGTTATTTAACTGTTTCATAAGTTCTTATTTTCTTAATAGTACAGCAAACTTTTTCTAAGACACTATACTCCCCACCCAGTGTATTCTCCCACATTACCCTCCATCCTCTTGAGAACCTAGGAGGCTGGCAGCAATGCTTGTAAAACCAACTTGTTGCTAAGAATGACTGAAGGTGAGACCAGCAGGCTGCCATGGGAGAGAGAGGGGTGTTTTATTGCCTCATGTAGTTGCCTCTTTAATGGAAGCAGCTGTTGATACCAGGCTGCCTACAGAAACCCTCAGGTCTGTTTTCTCCCCTTCTGTCTAGGCTTCCCCAAAGTACTGCTCACATCCTGCATTTGTCCACAATAATTTGGCCCCACATGGTAGGTTTAAAATAGCTCACTATGCACCACAATAAGACATCTGAGGTGTGCTGTGGGGACCCTTTGCCAAGTGGAAGAGGTCAGTCCCTCCCCAGGCCAATGACAAAGGCATAGGTAGTTTCTGATAGTTGCAGGAAAGAACCCGGTGATCAGAGGTATGCCATCCCCTCCCTCCTCAACTCCCCTCCTCACCGTGAGGGCCACATGCTTCTCCTCAGCTCAGTGCCCCAGTCATATGTTCTATTTTGAGATCACCTAGTCTTCAATTTTGTTAAACCATGTGACATGTTACATGTTTCATTCTCCTAGGTTGGCAAATCTCCATTGTTTTTCGCTGAAACTTATTTTTTGCAAGGTCAGGAAATGTCAGCATTTCACCATTCTTCTCATCTCATTCTTACCATTTCCTTTCAAGCCCCACTAACGCTGCTGTAAGCAGCTTGCCTTTTGCAGGTGTTCATTCTTTTATTCATGTTTCCTCACAGGCACTTTGCCTGGTGCGGGGCGTGTTACAAAGAGCAAAAGCAGGCACCATTCCTGTATTTACAGTTATTATGGGCTGATGGGGAAGAGAGAGTTTGATCAAATGGTCAGAGGGATAAATGTGGAAAGGTGCCACAAAGGGAGATGATCCACGAGGCTCAAACCAAGTGAGACAGATCAGGGAGCTTTGCTGGGGAAGACTCTGGAACAGAGACCTGAAGGCAGAGGAGGGCTTATAATCCATGGAGAAGAGAGTCAAGTAAAAGAGCAATTATGACATATCTCTGTACCAAGACCAATATGGTGCAAGTGTGAAGTGTAAGGGGTAGATAAGATAAAGCGATGGGGGGTGAGGTGGGGACTTGACATGGCCTGAGAGAATTAGGGAAGACATCCTAAGGAGGGTCATATAAAGTCAGTAGGAATAATGAGTAAAAATTATGTGACGATGAGGAAGGGGAAAAAGATTCCATGGAAGACCACAGAAGGGCATGACACCGTAGACACTGAAGTGAGGCTGAGCAGCCCAAGATGGAAGGGGACAGAGAGGGACACAGCATGGGCAGCCTTTCAGGTAAAGTTGATCTAGCAATCTACATGCAGAGATCACTTGCTACCTCTGCATCTAAAACAACTCTCCTGGGATGGAATTTTTTTCCATCAATCTCTGAAATAAAATACTGGTTTACCGTCCAACTAATGTGTACATGTCAAAATCAAATTATGGGAGAGCACATGCACACTCCCAACAGTAATGCTAGGGCTCCCTAAAGTGGCCCAAGGTGATGGACTCCAAATTGAAATTCAGAATGAATGAAACCTGAATATCAGGAAACTTAGTCTATAGGAGAGTTAGCTCTTTTCACATCCATGGCACTACCACATTCCCCCTTTCTTTTTATGTTTAGTTTCCTGAAAGTGAGATGAGAACTCCTATTTTGTGAACTTCCTCAGATCTAGGGAACTACCCTCGCTCCCTTTCCCATCTGACTTTCATCATCTTCAGTCAGTTACTTCAATAAAAGTAGGCTTCAAAGAAAATGAACCTAACAAATTTTAAATCTCAGAGACTGTATTTTTTTTTCTTTCCCCAATCTTTCCTCTACCAGATATAATCAGTGGTAGTTACTCAGTGGACATAGTTCCGGGAAGCTGAGAGTGAATTTTATCTCAATAGTCTATCTACCTTGATCTTTTCCAGGCCAAAGAATGCAATTTCTTTTTCTAGCAGGTTGTATGCTATGCCTGTTTGCTGTACAAAGAGAAGACCCTCTTAGATTGCCAATTTGTTGTCTTGTAATTTTTTTCCTTGTAGTCAAGAAAGAAAGTCAAGCTATATAATAATTATATGTGTTTACAACCACAGAAGAAAAAAAAATATTTATTTATTTATTTATTTGACAGAAAGACACACAGCGAGAGAGGGAACACAAGCAGGGGGACACACAGCGAGAGGGAGAAACAGGCTCTCTGCTGAGCAGGGAGCCCGAGGTGGGGCTCAATCCTAAGACCCTGGGATCATGTCCCCAGCCAAAGGCCGATGTTTAATGACTGAGCCACCCAGGCGCCCCCAAAAGAAAAAACTTAAGAAAGAATTTATTACATAGTTGATATGGATGGTGATAAAAAAACAGAATCCAACTAAGGACAGCTGATTTTCATGACAGAATATTTTTATTCTAATACAGGATGAAGAGGAGGAAATCAAACAAGAAATTAACATGTTGAAGAAATATTCTCATCACCGGAATATTGCTACTTACTATGGTGCTTTTATCAAAAAGAACCCACCAGGCATGGATGACCAACTTTGGGTATGTAGTGCGATCCAGATTGCTTTTTACATGAAGAACAACCAGGGGCAAATGATTCGTTTGTCTACCCTCACATTGGATTAATTAACTACTTCTTTGAAACTTTTAGCCCCATGATTTCCATAACATTGTGTTTTCAAGGTTTTTCCCACTTCCCTATATACCTCTCCATCTTTTAAGTATCTTTTTTTTTTAAAGATTTTATTTATTTATTTAGAGACAGAGAGAGAGAGTGAGTGCGTGTGTGGGCAAGCTGGAGATGGGCAGAGGGAGAAGGAGAGAGAGACTCTCAGGCAGACTCTGTGCTGTGTGTGGAGCCTGACATGGGTCTTGATCTTGTGACCCCAAGATCATGACCTGAGCCGAAACCAAGGGTCAGACATCTAACAGACTGAGTCACCTAAGTGCCCCTCCATCTTTTAAGTATCTTTATCCTTTATCCCTTAATGTAGACCATCACTAGAGCAAGTTGTTCAGTTCTCTGGTTTTTCCACTAGTTGGTGCATTTATTGAGTTTTTATTCTATTTTAGGCATCATGCTATTTGCTTTTTATGTATTATATCATTTATTCCAGCTCTTTGAGGGAGACATTTTTATTTCCTCATTTCTTAGATGACAAAACTTAGGCGTACAAAGATGGTAAGTAAATTGCCCTAAGGTCTTTGTAGCTAGAAATGGCAGAGCCATGATCTAACCAAGCTCTGGGAGTCTTTTTCCTTGCCTATCACTAATGTGTGGGTGACTGAAATTTAGATTCCAGTTCTGTGAGTGAAATACTTAAGACAGTGTGATACTGTGTAAGTACTCTCATAGGTTGCTTTCCTTTCCCATTAGCTGTGTGGCCCAGTCCTGTATCTTTGACAGTCTGCCCCTCTGAAAGTAGATTCAGTGTATCTGATATCAAAACCACTGCTCCCCTCCCTGCCCTGCACAGATTTTGCTTTTCTTCTCATCTTCCTGATTACTGTCCATGGAACTTTTACTCACTCTTAGACCCTCAGGCTGGTGGGCCCATTCAGTGGAAGCCTAGATTTTGCTGTAGACTTCTACTTGATCTATCTGTCTCTCTCTATCTTGAATCTCTATTTGTCCCATATGTTGCTGTGGGATTAATTACTTTAAAAATGCCCTTTTAACCACTTACCCTCTTGTTCATTTTCTAGAGTTCTTAATAAGTGTCTGACACACAAAATTTATTTAATTAGACAGAGCTTACTATATGCCAAATTATATATTAAATTGTGTGGATCCCATGACTACTATTTCATGGATAATTTATCAAAGAATCTCAGTCTACTCTCTTAATGCAAAAGACATTTGTGGTCCAGCTGATAAGATAAAACATACACAGTGAATAGAGTTGGTGACCAAAAGGAATATAATAATGTTAGCTCAGAAAAATAACAAGATTTTCATGTCATTTGATAATTGAATATTACAAGCTTTGGAAGTGAAAAGAGCTGCTGGTTATTTTTTCCCCGATAAGTCCTGTCTTTAAATTTAAAATTAAAAAAGTACTTTTGGGTAAATAAACCCTTTTTGTATGATCACCTTGATTTTATATATTCTTATGTGATTTCTGAAAGAGTTATAGTAAGATTTTAATCATGCCCTCTTAAATGTAGGTGTAAATGTGAAAATTAAATGTAAAAGTAGTAGGAAAAAAATAGTTATAACTGTAAAATACTAAAGAAAGATATATGAGGGCATATATGCAAGGGCATATCCACAAAACAGAATTTTGATGAACTTGCCCATATACATTTCTTAAAGTTTCCCATTACAAAAATAATAGTAATAATAATAATAATAAACAAAGTAAAAAATGCAGATAACTGATTTAGGAAAAATATCCATTTGGTATATGATGAGACAGAATTTAGAGCCTTTAGAGATGGAGATTTTTATAAATCAATAGTAAAATATGAGACTAAGAGAAAGATTGAGTTAAGAACAAGACAACGATTAACAAAGTAAGAAATATCAATTATCTATAAAGATGTTCTCAAAATGGAATCATACCAAGAACAGAAATGCAAAAGAAAAAAAAAGAATTAAATACCATTTCTTAACTTGTAGATTGGCAATGATTTTTTTTTTAAATGATATACACAGAATGGACACTTACACCCCCTGCTTATGGAAATGGAGATTGGAGGTTGGTACTCTCTTTACTCAAGGATAATTGGGAATACCTGTGGATAAACACACAGATATAAAAGAATGTATCCTAAATAAATATTTGGGCAACTACATAAAGATGTATGTAGAAGTTAACCAATAGGTAATTGCTTAAAGTAAGTCCATTGAAGGACACTATGAAAGGACGTATCAGCCAGTTAAAATGCTGTAGATTTATATTTATAATGGATAAACAATTAACTATTATAATGAGTATTTTTAATCCATTTTAAAAATGCTGTGATTAGATAAAACACATTTTCATTTTTGTGAAAAAAGGGAAGAAAAAGGAAAAAATGGATCTGCCCACCTATATATGTAAATGGTGGGTTGTCTAGAATAATATATACCAATGGTGTTGAAGATATTTTTTATCTGGGTAGTCATTTCAGTAAATTAATTTTTGAGAACTTTTTTCTTTTTTATGTCTGCTTTTCTTTTTTTTCTTCTAAACTTTCTTTTAACTTGAACATGAGAGCCATTTCTCTTCCTTCTTTTTTTATTTGTTTCTCTTGGGGGTATCTTTACTCCTCATAGACAGTCAGCTCCCTGAGGACAAGGATGGTGTGGTTTGCATCTCAGTGTCCTCAGTGCTAGGAAGGTGTTGGGTGTACCATGGCGACAAAATAGTTGTTCTGTAAAGGAAAGTGATCATCATTTCTGCAAACTTGGTTGCTAATAGTATTGGTACAAAGCAGATTTCTACAGGTACTCGGAGAGCTCAGTTTACCTGTGGCTTCTGGGTTCAATAGAAATGATGAGATGATGCCATTTGGAATATCTCTTTGTTCCTTAACGGACTTCTACATCATCAAGAATCTAGCTTTTAGCAGTGACCCCATATCGCCATAAGCTTCAGCAGGTAACAAGTGGAGAATGATAGCTATTGGAGCCCTATCGGGAGAGACGTGTTTGGTTTGGTCAGGGGCATGGTTCCCAGGGAAAATAAAGCATAAATGTGGCTTTGGAGCCACCACCTTCAGGAATCAGCTGCAGGAATACAAGCTGAGTCACACCCCACTAGTAATATCATTTCTTTCATGAGATGGGCCCGATAGGATGTTGTCGGTTTTCTTGTGAGAGTGAATTGTTAAAACCTCCGTATTTATTTGGAAATCATTGGTTGAAGGGAAGAGAGGAGTGGTCAAGCGGGGATTGACTGGTTTTTACCCTTTTCCTGAGGCTGTGATTTTTTAAGTTGGAAAGAAAATTAGTTGTCCTTTCTTTTGCTGGGTCCCCACGAAGTTCATTTACTTTCCCAGGGCCTCAAAGCTCATTAGTGGATGAACGCAGGCGTCCTGAACTGTGACAGTTTAGCTTGGCCTGAAGTGCTGGGAAAGACCCTGGAAGTTTGTTTTATGTTTTTTTAAATAAGCAAAACCCGCAGTCCATTTTCCAGCTGGCACTGGGAGAAAGCAGCATGCCTATTTGCATCTGCATGGAGCGAATGGGAGCTTTTGTACCCCTGGGACCCAGTTGCTACCCGCCAGTTCTCCCCTTGGCCAGTTGCTCCTTCCACGAAGACAGCGGTGGCTGTTGGGAATCCAGAGTCTTCATGAGTATATGTTCATTTATTCATTCACCATCCACCTATTCATTCATCCCACAAACATATAGCGAGAGCTTGCTAGCATAAAGCGTTCTTCTGAGCACTTAGGCTCTATCAGTGAACAACATCGGAGGAAGCCCCTACTTACATGTAGCTTATCCTCCTACTACAGACAATGTACATAATTAGTAAGAAAACTGCAGAAGATGCTGCAGCTGACCCGTAGAGCAGGGGAAGATTGATAGGGTTGCAGGCAGGGGGAAGCCCCATGGTAGATAACTCACAGAAGGGCCTTCCAAACTGGGTGTTTTCTGAAAATAACAATGGGAGTGGTGTGACCAGAAACATGGGGAGATGAGACATGGGGCCAGATCACGCAGGGCCTTCCAGACCATGGGAAAGATGTCAGCTTTGCCAACTTCAGAAAGGAGACATCTGCAAGTACTGATCCCTCCCAAACCCAGGCCCTGAGAGAGGACCCAGGCCTTCACATTCCATTTTCCCACCTGCGATTAAACATTACGGGCCTCATGTTCTGCTTGGAAGACAGGGGACTTAGTGTTTATCAGTTGGTGCTCCTGCAGAGGACTGGGCTGTCCATTCCCGTGTCCCAAATCATCCGTTAGCTTCTGTGTCACTGGAGATGAAAATACAAAGCCATGAAATGCCCCTGAGGGCAAGGGCATCTTCTTTTTCTAGTTGTGCTCTTACCATTTGACAACAAACTAAGGGAGATCTTGGAAAAGTCAAGGCAGAATAGAAACATAATAATTAGGAAATCAATACCAGATTACAATATTGGTGGAAACTTGATTATAGGATATGATAGTGTGTAGTTATTCCAAGGCCTCTGACTCACTAAATTCGAGCCATTCCAGGATAATAATAACAGTAGCAGGTAATATTTATTGCTTGCTTATCACATGCCAAGTGTTTGTGTTTTTGCATTGTCATATCATCAGACATTTACAGCCACTCTATGAATTAGATAGTATCGTTATTTCCACTTTACAGACAAGGAAATTTGGCTCAGAGAAGTTAGGAAATCTGCCCAGGGTCTCCCAGCTGGTGGGGAATAAAGCCAGTGGGTCAGCCAACCCCAGGCTGTCCGATGGTAGAATCGAGCCCTTGAGTTCTACATTCTTTTTTTTTTTTTTTAAGTTGCAAGAAATAGTTTTGATATCAAAAGTTGGTCTTCCAAATAGGACTGAGGCTTTGGGTTTCAATTATTTTGACTTCACCTCTAACCTTTTTCATTCCTCAGTTCCCCAATTTTCAAAGAGGGTAGGAGGATCAGCTAGTTACTAATAAGACTGATGCAAAGTCTAGGAAATATGCTTGGAAGAGTCCATTAAACCTGCCAGGAAAGGTCACAGAGAGTTGACTCTTTGGACTGACAGCATTCTGTTAGGATTGCATTTATATAAAATGTTATTGTGAATTATATAGAGACATAACCTGTGGCCACCCAAAACACCACTTGCTAATAATATTTATTCCCAGTATTCAGACTACGTGAAATATCCCCCAGTTGTTTCTTTTGTTGTGGCTGGAGGTTTTGCACATAGCCTACCAGCCAATATGTGTGCTGTTTTAGGTGTCTGATTGAATTATAATCTGTGAGATTTCTATCAGTCTTGTTGTAGCGATAAATTCTTGTTTAGTACCATCTCTTTGTGGAAATACAACTACTTCTGATAATGGCTAAGTAATTCTACTTTATCAACTGCTGTGGGCCTGAACCGGAAATCAAAAAAGGGAGCACTTTCAATAAAGATTCTGATCTCTTGGAAACAAGCAAGCTCTGTCACACGACACGGCCATCTCAATCTGCCTCGCCTTGGTGGGGAACCGCTCTCCGTTCCGCTGCATGCCATTCAGGCACCGGGAGTGAGCAACGAGTAGCATCCATGAAGCACACCAATTTCTCTGACATTAGAAAGTGAAATCACGCATATTTTTATTTCTCTTCTGATACCGCCACAATCACAGGGCTAGACTATCTTATAAAAATAATGCGTCCCCCCCTTTTTTTAAGATTTTATTTATTTGACAGAGAGATAGATATCACAAGTAGGCAGAGAGGCAGGCAGAGAGAGAGGAAGAAGCAGGCTCCCCGCTGAGCAGAGAGCCCGATGCGGGGCTCGAACCCAGGACCCTGGGATCATGACCTGAGCTGATGGCAGAGGCTTTAACCCACTGAACCACCCAGGCGCCCCATAAAAACAGTACCTTAAAGAAAAATGGCAGGGGCACTTGAGTGGCTCAGTCGGTTAAGTGTCAGCCTTTCACTTAGGTCATGATCACAGGGTCCTCGGAGGGAGTCCTGAGTCAGGCTCTCTGCTCAACAGGGAGTCTGCTTCTTCCTCTGGCCCACCTCCTGCTCGTTCTCTCTTTCTCGCTCTGTCTTTCTCCATCTTTCTCTCTCTCAAATAAATACATGAAAATCTTAAAAAAAAAAAAAAAAAAAAAAAAGCAATGTTAGGGTAGGTCTGGGTTTTCAAACTGGCAGCCCAGCGGCTAAATACTGTCCAGGTGAATGTATTTAGTTTGATTCGCAGAAGGTGATGGTGTTTTAATTATGCCAACATTAGAAAAAAATCAAACAGGTTCACACAAAAGTCTGGATTCCTTGGACAGTTTTCAAAAATAGGATGATATGGGAATGCTGGGCTCGAAAGCGCCAGTAGCCACAGGATGCGTGAGCTCTTTGGGGATCACATGCCCACTCCAGTTTGGACAGAGGTCCCAGTGCTCCCTGTGGCCTTCCACACACACTTAGCTTCATGCATTGACATTACTTGTCGAGCTCCTGCATAACGTCATCTGGGGATGAGATACCAAGATGGACCCATGAGAACCCTTCTAGAATCTTCAGTGATGTTGGCCACCGTCCCCAAACCTAGGTCTAGTATAGTTTACCTTTGCCATGGCATCCTGTCTGGCAAAAGATCAGGCCTGCTTGCACTTTTGGTTCTTTTAAGATTTAAATGCTGTGGGTAGCATTTTTAAAATTTCTCTTTTTTGAGTTCTGTGTATCAGAAATGAGGCTTTTTTTCTTTTCTCTACTTTTTTACCTCCTCGTTTTAATCAGTATCTGTCACTTATATAACTAAAGAACTCCCCTCTTCATATATGTAGAACCCAGGTCATTTGTCTGAAGAAGGGACTGAATCTTATTGTTTGTGAGTAGAAATTTTTGAAAGGCTAACTTTGGTAATTAGAGAAGGAGTGCCTAAAATATTAGGAGGAGTAATTGAAACCAGGTTCCCAGACTCAGAGCTGCCTTATTGCATGACCTATGAGACAGGATATGCTAGTTAGGTATAAACAGAGTGAAAAGCCATTCCTAATTTAATACATTGCAATAGGACCTGAGTTCAGCTTTAAAAGAACCGTTTTTATGAATTAATGGTGGGTGATTCTGTGGCAAGAATATACAAATGATCTCTTCTTTTATCCCAATGACTTTCATTTGAACTGTGCTTAAACTGCTTTCCACCCAAGCAGAAGGAAGACTTCTGTGTGCCCAAAGTTATTCCACTATTGGGCTACACAAACCTCCAGTTCCTTTTCTAGATGAATTCTGAGCTGAGGTCTGTGCTTCTCAAATCCTCAGCCTTCAAGTTATTTAATCATAAATCCTCTAAGGCTAGTATTTTATTTTCCTTTCCTATTTTTACTTGTTTGAAAGCTTGATTTCCCATCCACTCCCCACGTTCTTCTATTGGGTATAACATTCTGACCAGCAGAGCTAAACATTTCTTATAGCCTTAATAAGGTTAGTTTCTGTGAGCGGGTCCCAGAATGGACATATAATGCTTTACTCCTAACAGGAAAAATTCTCCAGCAGATCTTGCATGCATACTGAGAAATTTGAGCACCGGAAATCAAATACATGATGCAACTAACTTCCCTCATTCCTTGAATACCGCTATGCTTACTCTGAGACGCTCTCCTTGGACCTGGTGACCAGTGACCATTGATATTAGAGCCTTTCTAGTTGCTTCTTGTGGCTAAAAATACCATTTGGCTCCATATAACTGCCATTGTCATTCTCAGTTATAAAGTTGCTCATTATCCAGAAACTATATCAACAAAGTTTGGGGATACTTCACGTCCTGGGGACTCAATTTTTTAATCTTTGGAAAACTTAGAATTTATAGTTCAAGCACTTTTCTTTCAAGTCTAAAAATATGTAGGTGCCAAAAGAATTTTTTTTTTCTTTCAAATACATGCTAGTTTAAAAATGAATGCAAAGGATTGTTTAGGTTGCTTTTTCAAATTTGAAATTCCCAGCAGTTTTACCTTACCTTTACATAAGTAGATTTAAATGATAAATATGTTCATAGGTGTGCCTCCAATTCTTGTACTTCTATACACATGTATTTGATCTTGTGGGACTTTCAACTACCTCTGGCAAGTGAGACAGCATTCTATAACAAAGTACTGGTTTTGTTTACACCTTCATAAATCGTGCAGATGAGATCTGTGGCTATTCCTGGCCACACAAGATAAAAATATCTTGTGCCTTACTGATGTTTCTGGGCCTTCAAGGTCAATGGGCTGATCTTTTGCTGAGCTGTGAATTCTTGGATGCTTATCTTTCCTACCCTTTTCTTAGAGTACTCCTTCAGTTCCTGTGTTCAGACTTCTCTCATTTTAGGTGGGCCTTCGGCTTCCTGCTCCCTCCTCTTCTTCCTCTCGCCTGTCTCTTGTCCCCCCTTTTCCTATAAAAAGGAAGGGATCTGTTAGTAGTCAGTTATTTGTGTGGGTGACCGACTGACTAGTAACCTTTGGGGAGAACTAATCAAGGTATTTTTGGCTAGCTCCTGCAGTTTTAAAATATCACAAGATATTGTTTCATGTTATGGGAGCTTAAAACCAGTTAACTAGCATATAAGCAAATACTGTAGGGACCCCAGCAATCATTCTAAACTTCTTACACTGGCTCTAAGGATAAACGTTTTAAATTTCCTTTAGCGGTGATTGGGGTTGGAAAGCGCAGGTGAGAAGTGACCACAGCAGGTGACTCCCTCCTGAAGGCCCCTCCCAATGTAGAGGTGAGCTTAGGGCTGGCTCAGACAGTGCTTCCGAAATTCCTCCTGGGCCCAGCTGAGACCCAAGAACTTTTACTTACTTAAATAATGTCCCCTCCCTCTACAACTTCTAAGAAAAAACATCTTCTTGGTCAGAAATAGAAGACAACTGACAAAAATACATGATGAACAACCATGTAAGTTAGACATATGTTAGAACGCTTTGTTTTTAAAAGTTAACCTTTTTGATTTAGATAAAAAAAACTACCATGTCCAAGTCATCCAAGCAACCCTTACCCTCTTAATTGAGTCACACTACAATATGCCCATCCTTCCTTCCTTCCTTTCTTTCTTTCTTTCTTTCTTTTCTTTCTTTCTTTCTTTCTTTCTTTCTTTCTTTCTTTTCTTTCTTTCTTTCTTTCTTTCTTTCTTTCTTTCTTTCTTTCCTCTTTCTTTCTTTCTTTCTTTCCTTCCTTCCTTCCTTCCTTCCTTCTTTCTTTCTTTTTCTCTCTCTTTCTCTCTTTCAGATTTTATTTATTTGAAAAAGAGAGAGAGAGAGAGAGAACACAAGCAGAGGGAGTGCAGGAAGCAGGCTCCCCTCTGAGCAGAGAACCCGCCGTGCCGCTCAATCCCAAGACACTGGGATCATGATGCTTAACCAACTGAGCCACCCAGGCGACCCTACTATGCTGTTTCTTAGATATCTCCTCGGCGGAACGGTTCCCGTCCTAGGTCCAGGTCCGACCCCCGTCCTGCATGAGCTTGGTTCTGTCCTCACCTTCAACCTAGCCGTCCTTCTTTCTTCCCAAGTGACACATAGGTGTATCCTGTTCTCTGACCCAGTTGTTTAGGTGGCATTGAATGAGCATTTCAAATGTTCCATTCCTTCTAAACCTCTCCCTCCACCTCATCAGCCTTCCAAATAAAAAGATCTGTTTCTTCTTGCCATGAGATACAAGCTTGAAAAAAGGACTTGTTTCCTTTGTGCTTCTTTATTAATAGGGATTTTAGAAACACAGGTGCCCAATGCCCTTTATTAGCACCTGTCAGCCATTGAACTAACCATTCAAGGTGAAGTGGATTTGGGGAAGCTATTGATACCATCTCTCAAGTTGGAAACTCTTCGTCATTGCTTTTTTTTTTTTTTTGAAAGTACAAACAGAGCAATAGATAAAAAGTAATAAATATAGTTTAAGATAGAAGTAATAAGTATAGTTTAAGATTTGGGGCTGCTAGGAGTTTTACACTCACAGACACACAATATTCACATCAAACATGTTTTTTATTTTATTTTATTTTACTTTGCATTTTACAGTGCTGGGGTTGGGGTGCAAAGCCCAGGGAGGTTAGAGAACAGGCGTGCCCAAGCTCACACAACTAATACTTGAGAGAGCACCATGCTTTCACTCCTGCTCTACATACTTAATGAATATATAGACTCTGGGTAAGGCTGCAGACCTATATAACTAAGCTCCTTTTCCAAGTAAATAAGGAAAAGGGAATTGAAGGGAAAGAGAGTTAATGAAACAGTAGCTGCAAATCACTGAGCTCAGCACCTGGCACATGGCAAATTCTCAGTAAATGTGAGCAAGTAGTGTTGCCCCAGTGCCAACTCTTTGAGAACTTTCTTTTGGGGAGAACATTAATGATCCATCATTTTTTGCTTGTGGGATGAGAAGTTATTGACTTACCGCTGCTGGGCTTGGCATGTTGAGCCCTGTTTCTGTTTATTAATGTGATGAGGTTACTTGTGGCGAGGGAGGGTCCCTGCTGCTTGGTGGAGGTAATTATCTGTGTTGCTGTGCGGCTCCAAGATCCAGTTGCTAGCAAATGCTGGTTTCTTCCTTGCTCTCGCTCTCTCTCTCTTTTTTTAAAAAAATCCCATTACATAATTTAACAATCATTTCGTTCCATAGTGAGATGAAAAGACTTTAGCAGCCTTCAGCTGGAGTTGAATAGAGAAGCAAATTATAGAAATCACTGACATTAGTGCCTGGCTAGGGCCGGATTGTTTCCTACTGAATATTTGAAAGTATTTTGTCCAATCTAATTTTAAAAGACCGGAGCCACTGGGCTTCCACTGCTTTCCTTGGGAACTATAATTACGTGGCCTAGTGGGGCTCAGTGGTGGGACGTGTTCTCCAGCTGATAGACGAGCAACGGAGGCATTTGTGGGAGGTCTGGTCACTGTGTTCCTTCCAAACAGGGTTTGAGAAGGGGCACAAACATATTTTGCTCGTTGGAGAAGATACTTTCTTTCTACGCAAGGATGTTCCTTTGGTCAGCCTGCCGCCTATCACTACATAATAGGATTTTCTTTAACTCTGTGTTATAGAGAATCCCCCAAACACACAACAGTAAAGAGAACAATATAATGGACACCGATGTGCCCCAAACTAGCCCAACTACCACCCATCCTGCCCCAAACACATGCTCACCCCCTTCTTCCCTTCTACTATTATTTTAAAACCAATCTTCTCATCTCACTTTTTCTAGATTCTGATTAAATATGTATAACATAAAATTTAGCATCTTAACCATTTTAAAATATATAATTCAATGACTTAAGTACATAGTATTGTGCAACCATTACCACTATCTAGTTCCAGAACTTTTCCATCACCCCAAAAGAAAACTCTGTACCCCTTTAGCACCATTCTTCCCTCCCCCTCGTGCCTGTGCCTGGCAGTCACTCCTCTGCTTTCTGGATATTTCATATAAATGCATTTATGCAGTACATAGCCCTTTTGGTCCTTCTTTCAATGAGTGTAATGTTTTCAAGAGTCATCCATGTTGTGTCAGGCATCGCTACTTCCTTCCTTTCCATAGCAGAATAATACTCTATTATATGGATATACCACATTCTGTTTATTCATCAGATAGTGGACATTTTGGTTAGTTCCACCTTTTGTCTATTGTGAATACTGGTGCTTTGAACATTCGGTTGCAAGTTTTTGTTTGAATACTTGTTTTCAGTCCTTTTGAGCATATGCCCAGAAGTGGACTGGCTGGGTCATAATGCAGTTCTGTGTTAACCTATTGTGGAACCATCAAACTGTCTGTGACTGCAACATTTCACATTCCCCCCAGCAGTATACAAGGGTTGCAATTTCTTCACATCCTTGGTAAATTTGTTATTTTCTGCCTTTTTTTTTATTGTAACTATCCTAGTAGGTGTAAAGTGGTATCTTATTGTGATTTTTGGTTTACACTTTCCCTTTTTTAATTTAAATTCAATTAGCCAACATATAGTACATCATTAGTTTTAGATACAGTGTTCAACAATTTATCAGCTGCCTATAACACCCAGTGCTCATCATATCACATGCCCTCCTTAATACCCATCACCTGATTATCCCATTGATTTGCACTTTCCTAAGAACTATTGATGTTAGACATCAGTTCATGTGATTGTTGGTTATTTGTGTATCTTCTTTGGAAAAATGTCTATTCAAGCCTTTTGCTCATTTTTAAATTGTTATTTTTATTTTTGTTGTTGATCTGTAAGTATCCTTTATATATTCTTTTTTTGTAATTTTATTTTATTTTTTCAGTGTTCCAAAATTCATTGTTCATGTACCACACCCAGTGCTCCATGCAATATGTACCCTCCTTAATACCCACCACCAGGCTCACCCAACCCCTCACCCTCCTCCCCTCCAAAACCCTCAGTTTGTTTCTCAGGGTCTCAGAGTCCACAGTCTCTCATGGTTCATCTCCCCCTCTGATTTCCCCCAATTCACTTCTCCTCTCCATCTCCCCATGTCCTCCGTGTTATTTGTTATGCTCTACAAGTAAGTGAAACCATATGATAATTGACTTTCTCTGCTTGACTTATTTCATTCAGCATAATCTCTTCCAGTCCCATCCATGTTGATAGAAAAGTTGGGTATTCATCCTTTCTGATGGAGGCATAGTACTCCATTGTATATATGGACCACATCTTCTTTATCCATTCGTCTGTTGAAGGGCATCTTGTCTCTTTCCACAGTTTGGCAACTGTGGCCATTGCTGCTATGAACACTGGGGTACAGATGGCCCTTCTTTTCACTACATCTGTATGTTTGGGGTAAATACTCTTTATATAGTCTGGATACTAGACTGTTAGTGGATATATGACTTACAAATACTTTCCCCATTCAATTGGTTTTCTTTTGATTCTCTCAAGTGTATCCTTTGAGACACAGTTTTTAATTTGAACGTAACCCAATTTATCTGTTTTTTTCTTTTGTTGCCTGTGCTTTATTATCATAGCTAAGAAACCATTGCTAAGTCCAAGGTCATGGAGATTTCCCCTTATGTTCTCTCCTCAGAGTTTTATAGCTTTAGCTCTTATATTTATGTCCTTGATCTAATTGGAGGTAACTTTTTTGTATGGTGTGAGATCAGGGCTCAACATTATTCTTTTACATGTGGGTATCCAATTGTCCCAGCACCTTTTTTAGAAAAGACCACCATATCATTTTATTCATAGTAATTCAGCATGTTTCACTAAAAGATAGAACTCTTTTTTTTAGGAGTACCTGGGTGGCTCAGTAGGTTAAGCCTCTGCCTTCGGCTCAGGTCATGATGTCAGGGTCCTGGGATCAAACCCCACATTAGGCTCTCTGCTCAGGAGGGAGCCTGCTTCCCCCTCTCTCTGTCTGTCTGCCTACTTGTGATCTCTCTCTCTCTGTCAAGTAAATAAATAAAATCTTTAAAAAACAAAAAAAGAACTTTTTCTACATAACCACAGTACCATTATCACACTTTCAAAAACCCTCATGTTTCTTTAGTATAATTAAATATCTAGTCTATATTCAAAACTTTAATTGCCTCAAAAATTTTAAGAGCTTTGGGGGGAAAAGCTCATATCCAGATAAGTCTCATCCCTTGCAAATTGTTAGTATATCTTTTTAATGTTTTTAAGTCTATAAATATCCCCTCCATCTTCTTTCTTCCTTCTTGCAATTTATTTGTTGAAGTAAATGGGTCATTTGCCCAGTGGAGTTTCCTGTTCTAGGTTTTCTAAATCGTACCCCCATGAGGTAACATGTTCCTCAGTCCTCTGAATTTTCTGTAATTTGGTAGTTGGAACCAGACGCTTGATCAGATTCTGGGGTTTTTGGTTTGTTATTTGTTATTTGTTTGTTTGTGGCAAGGCCACTTCTTAGGTGATGTTATTATTCTAATCAAGTAGCAAATAATGTCTGTTTACTTCTTATGTTTATTATGTTAGCAGCCATTGAGAATCAGTGCTTAAATTCATTAGTTTGTCAGGGACTATAAAATAGTGATATTTTGATTCTATTATGTCCTCTTCATTTATTACATGGAATGCCTGCATTTTATAAAGAGAAGATTTGCCCCTTTTAATTAGCAAATTATCCAGTGCTAAAATTTGTCTAAGAATCTCAATACAAATTCTTGATTCTTTCCCTCCGTTTATCAGTTTGTTAATGCATTTGGGTAAGTTTAATGCATTTCAAGCCATTGCAGTCATTGTTCTTACCGATGCTCAAATCTTCCCATCTTTGGCCAGTGAGAACCTCTTCGGGTTGATTCTTGAGTTCTTTCTAACATGACCTATGGTCTTTGATAGCTTCCTGACTATCACATGTGATAATTTTACAACTCTTACTGGGTTGCAGTGTGGTCTATTGTGGTACTTCCTGAATTTCCTTACAAAAAATCCTGAGAAGTCTCTTTACTCCCGCTGGTAGTCCCGAGAAATGGTAGGGTTTCCCTACCTTTTTGTGGAATCATTAGACCAGTCAGAAAAGGCACTGGAAACTCATTCATGAAACTCACTTCATGGGTTTCACTGAGTGTCTACTAGGCATACATGGTGTTGATGTTAAGAATGTACATTTGGACAAAGTCAAAACCATCAATGTGACTTCATTCTGGGTCCACTTTGTTTCTGGTGTCTGGTCAGAGATCGATTGCTAGTTATTCTGAATTCTTATCATATAATTACAAAAAATAAGTACTTAATAATAAGATGCCATTTGTTGAAGACCTTTCTTTTTTCTTTTTTTTTAAGAAAAGGGAGAAAGTAAGAAAATGAATGTTTCTTAATGCTAGAAAATGAATGTAAAATCGAATGAATTGCTTTCCTTTTCTTGTCTCTATTTCTCCATTAAATAAGAGAGGTGATTATTTTCTGTCTGTTTGATAAAGTTGCTTGAGTGCTGTAATGAGTTTATATTTATAGAGAACTTGAAGCTTTTTGGATGAAAGGTGCTAAATTAAGGCTTATTGTTTATTGAATTTATTTGATGTGTCTAACCTCCTGGGAACATTTGCTGAAGTTAATTAAAAACAGATAGTCCTCATTCTGACAGTTTACAGTGCCACTTACAAACCAATAACATAAACAGTGTATACTTTATTGTCCTAACATCAGATTGACTAGAAAACTATAGTTCTTTCAGGCAGGGGAATGATCCACTTTTGTAGGAAATATGAGATCAGTCGCTGGATAAAAACATAGAGATATTCTCAACTACATCTGAACCACCTAGCTTCCCTCATTTAAAAAAAAATACTTAGAATATGGGGATTTTCCTCTATTTCCAATTATAATTTTTAGGTTGGAAAATTAAAAATAATCTTTCTTTTCTATCATTTGGAAAAAAATTAAAATACAAGTTTATGTTTTCTATACTGTTGTTTGATCACTTCTTTTTTATAGGAACGGCATTCTAAAGCAGCCAACTGGAATGACTTAGGTTTCTTAACCCAGTGGAAGCTATGAAGTGTGATTATAATCATGGCATGTTTGCTTTCTTTGCCAGTTGGTGATGGAGTTTTGTGGTGCTGGCTCTGTCACTGACCTGATCAAGAACACGAAAGGTAACACCTTGAAGGAGGAGTGGATTGCATACATCTGCAGGGAGATCTTACGAGTAAGTGACAACACAGAGTTTCTTGGGATGAGTGTTGAACTTTGTACCAACCTTCTGCCAACATTCACAAAAGTATTGCAGACGTGTTTAAAGCTTTACTCTAACAGTGATGGTGGTAGTGGAAGTTTTAGGGTCTGCTCCCATGAAGGTGAGAGCCATTCTGAACAGGCTATGTGCACTCTCATTTAGAGGGTTAACATTGGGTGACTTCCCTTACCAAGGGTTTCATTTCCCATGATATTTCCAACTAGAAATCTGATTTTAGATCAAAGAGATAAGGTCTCACTTAGGAAATGACTTTTTTAGAGGTATTTTGATCACTCCATTTGAATTTTCCATTTGTGAAAGTTTATAATGAGATTAAGGATTACATGACATTTACCATTTTAGCATATAGAATCTAGTTTAACTGATTTTAAATTAAAAAAATTATTTGAGTTTGTCAGTTAAGCTGATCAAAATAGCTGGACAAGACTATGTCTGTTTGTCCAGTTTTGCCCACTGATCTCAGTCAGGCAATCTGGACAATAGTGTCATATTTACTGAGATCAATTCAGGGAGAAGAAAATAATTGGTCATATTTTAGTTCAGTCAGACTAGTTGAATTATCTCTTGCTACTGATTTGGAGGCTAATGTGTGTTCACTGAGCATTCTTACTAGATGTGCTTGGCAATCTAATTTATAAGCTCTTCCTTCTTAATCTAAGGGAATAAAAGTAAAAACTATTTTCATGATGTGTCCAAGATGCACTTTTGAGAGATTATGTGTTGCAAATGGATGGATGGATGGGTGGATGGATGGGTGGATGGATGGGTGGATGGAAGACATTAAAAATATTCAAACCACATTAGGCAAAACAAAACAGAAAGTGAACTTTAAAAATAACATTTATAATAGCATAAACCTCAAATACTTAGAAATAAATTTACAGAAAGGTATGAATGACTTCTACACTGAAAGCCACAAAATATTACTGAGAGAAATTAAAAAGGACATTAATAAAATGGAGGTGTATACCATTTCATAGATAAGAATACTTAATATTGTTAAGAAGTGATTTCTCCCTGTTTTGATCCATGGTTTCCATGAATTCCCCATCAAAATCCCTCTAGGTATAGCTGTGGATATTGACAAGGTGAGTTTTAAAGATTGCCTTGCCAAGAATAGCAAGACAATCTTGAAGAGGAAGAAGACAGCTGGAGGATTTATGCTGCCAGTTAGCGAGACTTATTATAAAGCTACTAAGTAAATAAAACAGAGTGGTATTGTCACAAGAATAGACAAATGGCCAGGGGAATGGAATCAAGAGTCCAGGAACAGACTCACTTCATCTGCACACCTGATTTATGGCAAAAGAAGTACTGCAAGGCATGGGGCAAGGGTGCTCTCCTCAGTAAATAGTGCTTGGTCAACTGAAGAGTCATGGGAAAACATGAAACTTGATACCTGCTTTATACCATATTCAAAAATTAATTCTAGCTTGATTAGGGATATAAATATAAAAGATACAAAAAATAAAGCTCTTAAGAGCAAACAGGATAAAACCTCCATGGCATGGGGTGGGCAAAAAGATTTCTGAAACAGAGCACAAGACAGAATTTGAGTGGGGAAACAAGGAGGTGTGGTTGCCGCTCTCCTTCAAATCTGACATTTATTTTTGAGTGTTGAGGTGCTTTTGTGTAAACTTCAGTTGAATTTCTGACTTAGGATTTCACTCAGAGAACGCACCAGGGGCTATTTAGGCCAATTATTTAGGCCCCCATGAGGCCAAGAATATGCTGGATCTCCATGGCTGTTTGCAATACACCTTTCTGCTCCGGTGAGGAACCTTAGAATGCGGAACCCTGGGGATCAGCCATGAGCTCTCCAGGGTTCTGAAAGCAGCAGGATGTCTCGACCTATGAGTACTTCCCAGTAACTGATTATTTTCTTCCAATACGTTTTCCCAGAAGATACTGGCCTTTGAGATAAGGTGACTCATTGGAAGGAATGTTTAATCACAAGATATTTTAGACATAACTCTCCTTGCATCATATGATCTCATTAACTGCAGTGTTTGGCTCACTTATGTGCTGTGGTACCTGCTTCCAACCACTGTGCTAGTGAAGGAATGTGGGGATCTTCAGTCCCTTTAAGTACTCATGGGATGTTAGTATGTTGTAAAACCAGACATTTTACTCTGCTTGATGCCTACTTTGAGCTGAACTGACTAGAGAGGAAAGGTAATTTTTTAAAACCCAAATAAGTGGTTCAGTTTCTCACACGGTTTATGTTTACTGATCTTCCTGAATGTACGCATGGATCAAATTTTTGGGGCATCCAGATTTTCATGCTGAGTTTTTTCAACACAAGAATTCAGAGACTTAGTTTTGTTTCTTTTTGTGTTAACCTCATCTTTCCATGCCAGAGTTTCATCATTATGGAAGAAAATTAAAAAGTACAGAAAATTATAAGTAATAAAATGACATAATTGAGTATACAGTATGTTGAATTAGCAAGTGTTAGCATAACGTAATTTGCTTCAAGACTCCAATTTGAGATTTTTTTTAGGTTATACTTTGAGAAACGTATCACTACCTTAGAGTAAGTCCATAGATTTCAGAACTCACACCACAAAAAGACAAAGAGAGAGTAATTCATGGAGAAACAGGACACAGGTTTGGATGTCACCAAATAATTATTTCATACAATGAACACAAAGTCGCAAATCTCATAAAGCACTAAAGATGACAGTTACAGACATCAACAAAGGAAATAGAAACTGCTATTTTCTTTTTTTAAATGTGAGCCACATTGCTAAAGGCAATGGGAGATTTCTTGACTGGTCTGAGAAATACTTGATTGTGCTTAATTAAAATTATATGATACAATGTAGTCTTTAATTTTTTTTTCTACTAAGTTTTTATCTAAATTCAAGTGCGTTAACATATAGTGCAATATTAGTTTCAGGAGTAGAATTTAGTGAGCAACTTTTAACTCTTGAATTCAAATATTGCTAAAAAAAAAAAAAAAAGAGTGGAGGACTTAGTTAAATCAGGTTAGTTTTCCGTACAGAGACTATATAGATGTTCGTGTTATAAACTAACAAACGCAGGCAGTCCTCACTTTTCATGGTACTGTTAGCTAAAAGTCGTGCATGCCAGAACCACATCATTGTCCTCATGGATTCGTTGCTACCTTAGATCACAGCTGCTGTACAAGCAGTTCCTTTAATACAGCAGTGTGCATTGCAAAGACTGCTTCTGTATTTCAGTTTATGTTGATCAATTACCTAGTTTAGAACAGCACTATACACATGTGGAAGACCTGAGTATGATAATGAAGGTATCAAAAAGAAAGAAAGTAGCTTTGGGTGAGTTTACATATGTTTTGGATCATTGACAACCCAAATAATTTATTTGCATCTTGGCTTACGTTCTCCTTAACCCTTCTTAACTCTCTGTTACTCCAGGGACTGAGTCATCTGCACCAGCATAAAGTGATTCATCGAGATATTAAAGGGCAGAATGTCTTGCTGACTGAGAATGCCGAAGTTAAACTAGGTAAGAACAGAATCCAGTGAGCGGAGGAATCAAGGGAATTGATAGGATTATTTCAACAGCTGCTTGGTTTTGTTCTTGTACTTCTTTTAATCAATGTAAATTTGTCACCATGAATTTGAAGGTCATTGTACTAAGGAATGATAGGAAAATGTTTCTTTGTCCATTTCAAAACATTTCTAAAGGCATTTGACAAGTGAACTGGTATGCAATATAGCAGACAGAACCATTTGCTTAATATGTAGAAATAACTCTGGTTTTCTTAAGCAAAACCCTTTAGATTAGAAGTGGCTGACCTGGGACGCCTGGGTGGCTCAGTCATTAAACTTCTGCCTTCGGCTCAGGTCATCATCCCAGGGTCCTGGGATTGAGCCCCGCATCAGGCTGCCTGCTCAGTGGTGAGCCCACCTCTCCCCCTCCCACTTCCCCTGCTTGTGTTTGTTCCCTCTCTCGCTATCTCTCTCTGTCAAATAAGTAAATAAATAATCTTTTTTTAAAAAGTGACCTTGAAATGGTTCCTATATATCTCACCATTTGTTTACCTTGTTGCTGCTATAAGAGAACAGCGATGACCCATTTTGTTTTTACTGAAAAATATCCACATTTAGACATATTTAGAATAATGAATTCCTGCTATGTTTCCATATGTTTTAAGTTATATTTACATTGACTTCATTATTACTTAGGGCACCTGCACAAAAGGGGTGTTCAGTATTCTACTTTGAATGCATGCTGGTTATCCTACTTGCATTTGCTGGAGTGATCAGCGAGGCAACCCTTTCCCTTGGTGCTGGGATTGTCCAGATAAGGTCAAGAATCTCCCCGTGCTCCACAAGCCCTTCCACCTGCTTGGTATCTATGAGTAAGACCACAAAGTGACAGCTATCCCTGAGATACTCAGTTTGTCATCTAGAAAGGAGTTATTGGCCATATGATTGTTTATTTTCAAAGAGATTGAAATACGTCCCATGTTTATATCCCAAACATTTGTTCTTGTCTTTTTGTTAAAATATATAATTTCCATTTTTTCTCAGCATTTGGGACCAAACTTTCATCTCATGAATATTCCCTCTTAAAAACTCACATTCCTTAGGGAAGGTGTGTGTGCGCGTGTCTGGGTGTGCATGTACGTATGTTCATATGGACTGCCTAGGTAATCTATCCTCAGAAGCTTCACTCATCACTAATTAACTGTCACCTGTTGAGAGAATACTCTGTTGGCCCCTGTACGTACCCCTTTATAGCACAACAACTCTGTGTCAATATCATCACCCTCGTTTTATAAATTTGGAAACTGAAGCTTAAATCTTGATCCGCTAGCCCCAGCTCAGATCACTAGTAAATCGCAGAAATGGGATGCAAACTTAAGCAGTCTGACTCCAGAAACTTGGCTCTTAACTACTTTCTTTGTATCCCCCGAGTATTCTCTTTTATGGCAAACAAGCTGGCCTTTTGAATTAACACCTGTATTTGGCCCCTACGGGCCCTTGGTTGAACCAAATACAACATTTTGGGCTTTTCTTATTGGTGTACTTTATTCATTTATACGTGCACTTTAAAAATAGACATTCACAATAGTTAAAGGGAAGAAGCAACCCATGTCGGCCATCAACAGATGAATGGATAAATGCCTCATGGCATGTACCTATGATGGAATATTCCTGAACCTTAAAAAGTTAGGAAATGCTGGCCCATGTTCCAACATGGACAACCCTTGAGGATATTACGCTAATTGAAATAAACCAGTCACACAAAGGCAAATACTGTATGACTCCACTTATATGAGGTATCTGTAATATTCCAGATTTATAGAGACAAAGTAGAATGGAGAGAGGGGAGAATGGGGGTGTTATTGTTGAAATGATACAGAGTTTCAGTTTGGGAAGACGAGAACGTTCTGGAGTTGCATTGTGGTGATGGTTGCACAACAATGTGAACATATTTAATGGCACAGAACTATACCCATAAAAATGACTAAAATTGTAAATTTTGTGGTATGCTTATTTTGCTGCAGTTAAAAAAAAGGCACATTCATTTTATTCACCATATAAGCATCCAAGACTTTATTCATTTGTCTTCTCTTGAATAGTGGATTTTGGTGTCAGTGCCCAGCTTGATCGAACAGTGGGCAGGAGAAATACCTTCATCGGGACCCCTTACTGGATGGCACCAGAAGTCATTGCCTGCGACGAAAACCCAGACGCCACATATGATTTCAAGGTATGACTTCCTCTTCATTGTTTCAAAACTGTGCCTCATGTCTCGTCCTGAGTCTTGCAGTGGGAGAATTCTCACATGCCTTTGGGCCTATGGTTAAGTAATCCAAAGGGAGAACTGAAAAGCATTATTTGAATTTAAAATGATAAGATGCTCAAGTGAGAATCTTTTCCATGAATTCACCTGTTTTATCTGATTGCCTCTTTGTAAAAAATGTTGAGACCATTTTCTAGATTCTCTTGAACTTACTCTTGTTTCTTATTAGAAAATAGATTTCTTATGAAAGTGTTGAATCGCTGCATTGTACACCTGAGACTAATATTACACTGTATGTTAACTTACTGACGTTTTAATAAAAACTTAAAATAGGTAACAAATTTTTATTTTGATTATAGTTTAGATTTTTAGCAAAAAAAATATATATGTATATATTTTATATGTATAGTCGGAGAGATTTTTATTTATAAAGAAAGCCAATTTGTTGTCTTGGGTCATCTTTTTCTGATTAAAAATAGACTTCCTCATTTCTCCATTGCTCAAAGTTTAATTATTGAAGTTTCTTTTTTTTTTAATTTTATTTTTTTATTTATTTGTCAGAGAGAGGGAGAGAGAACGAGCGAGCACAGGCAGACAGAGTGGCAGGCAGAGGCAGAGGGAGAAGCAGGCTCCCTGCCGAGCAAGGAGCCTGATGTGGGACTCGATCCCAGGACGCCAGGATCATGACCTGAGCCAAAGGCAGCCGCTTAACCAACTGAGCCATGCAGGCGTCCCTGAAGTTTCTTTTTAATGAGAGCAAACAAAACGGGGTGTTGGTAGCTACATCATGTTATTTTTGTAGCCTATCACGCTGTTTCATTGAAATTTGATTTGTGGCTCGTTATTTTGTATTATAAAGTGGCAATTTGCTAATAAATTCAAGGCAGTGTTTAAGTAGATGGTGACAGTTGTCCCCTTCTCCAGGAAGCCCCCCTCTTTTTCATTTTACTAGCCAGTAATCAAACATAGTTTGGGGTTACTATCCCACTCATGTCTGCAATGTCAGGTGACATTATTGTCATGAATCGTGGCTGAAAGTTGAGACGTTAAAATTGGAGGCAAATGGGATGTAGGAACTGTGGGTTTTCAGTGCAATAGATGAAGAGATACGCTGCGGTCTTTGTATAGACCAGGGCACAACCTTGGGCCAGATCTAACACTACCCACGCTGGCTTCACAGATGCATGGACTTTTCACCAGAGTATTTTAGTGGTCACCTCCACATGCCTTCCTCTTGCAGATGGGAAACTGAGGCCAGAGGCCCTTGCAAGTGCACACCAAGTTACTGGGCTTCTCAGAGTTGGGACTTGAACCCGCATCTTCCAACTCTCTTTTCAGAAGATTACCAATATATTACCCCTCTCCTCTATGATGTACTCCTATATAAATCAACTTACCCACAAAACAGCTTCTGAACAGCATATTTGAAGAATTTCTCTTTTAAAGAACATTTTTAGTTCTCCACATGTGGAGTTATTATTGAAATCAGGTCACAAAGATGCAAACATTGCAATGTCTTCAGGACCCAGTATCTCAGGGCATTGACAAAATTATTTGCCTCTTTGGAGAAATACAAGCTGAAAGTCTGAAACCAAAATAATCTCCTGTAAACGTCTTCCTCCTCTCAGTTAGTCACTCTAATAACCTGACAACAATCTGTTTGAAAACAGCTGCCAAGTTAAAAATTAATGATGCCAAAATAAATGTCATTTATTTCAACTGCTAATGATAAGCACATTTAAATAATTTAATTTGCAGATCCCTTCAGAGGAGCCACTAGAAAATATATGTCCCAGACCAGATATGTGTATCATAATTGACTATAAATAATTCTCCAAACAATAGTTATACTTAACAAGCGCTAACTAGTTTGCTTCTGGGACACAGATATTTTTGACTGCTTTATAACATATCATGGAGAATCAGGTTGTTTCAAACTTTTACCCTTGGTTTAGTCTTCTAACTATTCTGAGTGGCTGTACTTTATGTGGGACTTCTTTTTGGTCACTGTGACTTCGTTGTTTTCAATAAAATAGAAGACAACTTCTTTTTGATGAAGCCAAAGCTTAGAATTATACTGATATGATCCTCTTTCCTCGGGTTAAGGCCAAGGAATATAGTTTGGGATCAGTGAAAGAATTTGGAGCCCAATACGTAATTCTAGGTGTGGACAAAGCCTAGTGTCTGAGTAAACACGGGGGGATTGTGCAGCACAGGGTAAGTTCAGAGGTACTGGAAGGTCCATGTGACTATAGAAGTATCCTGAGACATTAGTAAACTGATGATTAATTTCAGTGTCCTTCATTAAAAAACTAAGGAATCCTGATGAAAGAACGGGTTCACTATATTAGTCATTTACACCTTAGTGAGAATTACTTTATTAGGATTGTTATGAGTGCAGGTGGTATGAGAGGAGGAAGAAGCCATGGCAAGAATATGAGCCTCTCCAGTCATTATCATGGGTACAAGAACGGGCAGAACAAAAGGGGGAATTAGGAAAACTGGGCAGATAGGAAGATTTACTTCAACCGCCTCACACCCTTACGGTGAACCAGAGAGGCAGCGATTCTGGAAATATAATCCTCTACTTCTTTCTTGGCACCAGATTTTATCCTTTTTTCTGTTCACCATTCTTAGGAATGTGGTCTGTCACCAGGAGAAAACTTGACAATATGTTGCCTTTCAAAAACGTTTCTTCATTCACTCAGCACCTATTTATTAAGCACCCACCACATGTAAAGAATGAGCCAAGTTGGGATGCCTGGGTGTCTCAGTTGGTTAAGCAGCTGCGTTCGGCTCAGGTCATGATCCCAGCGTCCTGGGATCAAGTCCCACATCGGGCTCCTTGCTTGATGGGGAGCCTGCTTCTCCCTCTGCCTCTGCCTGCCACTCTGTCTGCCTGTGCTCGCTCTCTCTCACTCTCTCTCTATGACAAATAAATAAATAAAGTCTTTAAAAAAAAAAAAAAAAAGAATGAGCCAAGCTGCATCCGTCCATGCGGTTTCTGACACATAAAGTTCATTTGCAGCCCCGTCCAAGTTCAGGTGTTTGGTACCATGCCTCCGTGGTCCGTTTGACCCAGTGTATCTCCCAGCCTCAGAAACGTGTGTCAACACTTTGGGCTCTCATGTGCTGTAGATCTTTCCACCTAGAGGGTATGTTTGCAATAAAAGATGACTTGAAAGCCATCAGGTTTTGTTAGATTTCACAAAAGCCCTTCCTTGAAAATACAGACCAATATAAGAGAAGAATATAATTTTACTATTTGATTTATTATTCATTGATTATCAGCTACGATATGAGATATCTTGAGATATCTACTACTTAAGTATCTTCAAAGACTGCTGTAGATTTTTCTAGAAACTACCGTAATTCAATAAAAGAAAGGCCTCTGTTGGAAGGTAGTCTGAAGAGCTCATGCTTTTTAGTGCAATCTGGTTTTGTCTGATACCTACCCGGCATGGTAAGTAACTAATTGAAAATAACCCCTGAGGAGGAACACCAGAATCTCATACGCCTGGTGTGTTCACTTTCCCCTAGAGGCCCTTCCTTTCTTGTTTTCAGAAATTCTGTCAAAACACTTCAAGCAAAAGGAAAGGTTTCATTTCCCTGATAAGTGTGTGGGGCAATAATGGGAGCTTTCTCATTTAATAACAAGCATTCAAAGATTTAAAATTAAGAAAGCCGTTCAAAATTCCTAAGCTGTTTAAATTGTTATTTTTGAAATTTGAATTTCAGTTCAGTTGGATGGGAGTTGTCAAGTGTTTTATCGTCCCGTGGATCTACTGCTTTAACAGAACTACTCAAACTAATGAAAGTTCTCTGCAGCCAAATTCTCAGCAATAGGGAACTGGTGGAGTAAAGCCAAGAGCATCTGGCCAGTGGAATACCATGCAGCCATTTCAGCAATGGGGCAGCGTGCGTGCTGCAGCTGGACAGATCCCAAGATAGAGGGTTAGACACTAAGAGCAGCTCACAGTGTATAGAGTACACAACATCTAGTCTTACTAGTCCCTGCCCCATGGACATATGACGTGGGAATGGAGAGCTTAATATGTTTATTTTATATATTTTTTTAATATATTTTATTTTATGTATTTTTTTGTCCTGTGCCCCCCTCCCCCAACAAACTGACCTTGCTTTTATGTTAAATTAGTAAAGAAAAATCCGGTGAAACGGCATGGCCCCTCCCTTCTCCCCCCTCCCCACCCCTGCCCCATCCTCTGGCCCAACCTGCACTGATGTTGTATGTTAGTCACCTCGAGTCTGCTTACGGAACTTTGCGCACAGGTGCCGTGGATCACTGGCAGCCCTGGGTGTCTCCTCCAGGACCGGGTGAATATTGTACTGGGGCTGTGGAGCGAGCTTGCAGGCTCCCGTGTTACAGATAACTGGCTTTAATCAGGCAGGCTGAAAGGAGAAATCATGACTAGTCGGACGTCACCAAGATTCACGCAGGGTGTGATGCGAGAGGACAATACTCAGATTGCAGAATGAGGTTTACATTCCCAAGTGAGGCCTGGCCTCTGTCTGCTACTGAGAGTCAAACAACTCCCCGCCCTTATTCGGAAGGAGGGAAAGATGATAGAGATACCATGTTATTGTGTGGTTGCTATGAAATGCGTTCCTGTGCCTCCACGCTCCCATCCACCTGTCTAGAAGTCCTCGTTGAGACACAGCAGGACCCCCTGTCCCCACCTGCGTGTCCCCAGCTGGAGGTGATAAAGCTATTCTAACATTTCCCCTTGGATCAGGTAACAAATGTGGATGAATGAGGCCCTGAAGATTCTTGCCCTCAGTTTGTTTTATGTGGGAAGTGGAATTACGTAAATCACTACCTGAACATCCTCAGTGACCCCGAGTGATCCAACCCCTTGGCTCTTTACCTAGAATGTAGAATATGTAAGGGTAAGGCCTAGTGAATCAGAGTGAAGCTTTTGAAGTCAGACAGGACTGGTTTACAATATAGACATTGCCTCCTGTCTGTTACCTGGGGAAGCTATTGAAACCTTCTGAGTCTCCATGAAATGGGAAGAATAAATCGTATATTACAAGGCTGCATTAGAATAAAGTGAGCTAACATCTACAGAGGAATGAATTCGGTGCCTAACACTTGGAGCTCCTTGACCTATTAATATTTGTGCTTGTGTGTCATAGGAAGGTACTACTATTTGGGGTCATTTTTAAAAATTTTTTAATTTTTTTTTTTTTTACTGAAAAAAGCCAGCAACATCATGAGTCAAACCTCATATTTGTCTGACACACCTTTACTTGTCTGCTTATGTTGATTCAGAACCTGCTTCTCCGTAACTTCTACCCCTAGGCGAAGGTGCTTCCCTTAGGGCTCGCACCCCATAAATACAATTCCGTTTTTCCAGCTGGAGCATTGCCACAGAGAGAATAACAATACGTCACAACAGAAGACTGTTTTCTGGTCCATAAGACTTGGTCAAGTCCACTGTCCTGGTCGTGCCTCTTATTACGCTGTTGTCTGTCAGGTCTAGACTACCTTGCTATCCTCTGCTTTGGGATAATGGCACTAGCACTCAGTGAACCCCTTTTCTGCCTGTCCATCTGGCTTCCCACAAGGCTCTTCCAGGAAAGGGAGCCCGCAAGGCCAGAGGAGGTGGGACATGCCCTTTCCTCTTGCTTCCTGTAAGACGCCTGCATCATCTCAGTGACTTCGCTGAGAGCCATGACATGACAGAGCTCACTGCCACCATCCCTGACCCTGGTGGGCTGGCTGCACTGCCGGTCCGTGATAACAATGCCAGTGTTTGTGCAGTCCCCACTATTTGCATTGCATTGTGTTAAGCACTGTGCATTTTTATATATATAAATTTATATATGTGTATATAAATATCACCTTATTGAGTTCTGGTATTAACTCTGCAAGACAGGTGTTCTCTTCCCATTCTAAGTCAAGAAATGGGTTCTGAGGAGTTTAGTGGCTTGCAAGCTAGTTGTCAGAGCTGGGAGTCAAATCTAGGTCTGTCTGTCTGTCTGTCTAGCAGGAGCTCTTTCTGCCTCTTCATGCACGGGATGGGGGAGGGGGGTGGGGCAGGGGCTCTTTACTGTGCCCTCGTAACCCTCTCTTTCCTTGTGTAATTGGTTGACCCATCTGCAAGTGTCCTTTTCTTCATGGGTTGGGCAGCCGAGCCCCAAAAGGGGTGCTCTTTGGCTGTGTTCAAGTTGCCTGCCTGCCCGCTGACCACCCCCACCCCACACTGGCCGGAAGTTGCGTGCTCGCCCCTGCCTTCTCAAGAGGCACTAGAATTTGTCTCTGTTCCATTTGTAACGCACACAGGACTGGGCTATTAATCATGCCACAGGCCAGGCTGCCCAGCGCCTCTGGAATGATGAATTACCCGGCTCCTGTCAAAATGAGTCACACCATGGCCACAAAGGAAACTTAGCTCTCCCTGACTCTCTCCCATCTCGTCCCCCCCGCTTCCCTTTCTCGTCTCCTGTGATCTGTCTTGCCAGTTGTAATTGGAACATTTTCTCCCGTATTTAAGTTCTGAAATGTCTTTGGGACTTGCTAATGTATCCAAAGGCTTAAAACAAGTCCCGTCAAGGACGTTTATTGCTGTCTACCACGGGCAGCTAAGCGTAGCTTACAAGCAGCTCTGGGTATATATGGCCAGGAATATAAATGTGCCTTTTGGAAAGGAAGAGAAGCCCGGGGGGAAAATGTGTGTGTGTGTGTATTTTATATATATATATGTATATATGTATATATATATATATGTATATATGTATATATGTATTATATATATATAAAACACACATGCACACACATTTATTTATTTATTTGTTTATTCCTAATGATGATATAAAACAAGGGCTTAAATTTCTGGCCTGGTCATGTGACAGAGGTTGCACAGGACTTGGGAGGGTCACACCCTCCCAAGGGATTGTTTTGGGACTTAGCGGGGAAGCAGCCTAAGAGGGGATCTCAGGTGATGTGTCCTGAATAAGAGAAACCTCTCTCTTCTTTGACTTCTGCTGCTTCCTTTGGGGGTAAACCAGGATCACCTAACAACTGGGACCTCTCCATTTTTCCACTGTCAGAATTTGTTCCCCCCAAATTATTGCTGTCTATATATTATCACTAAGGAAGACTTTTGGCTGTTCTTATGTCTCTTTACATCATCAGAAGTCTAGAGGCAGTCCATCCAGGGTTGGTGTAGTAGCTCATGGATATACTCAAAACCCAGGCTCCTTTCATTCTGCCCTGTCGTAATTAATTTGTTGACTTACTGCCTCATGGTTGCAAAATGGATGCTGTAACTCTAGATATCATGTTTTTATTCAAGGCACTAAGAAGTGGGAAAGAGTTGTCAAGACATCTACTGTTTGTCACTCATATCAAGAAAAACAAAAGCTTTCCCCAAAGCTCCCAGAGGATGTCCACCTGTGTCTTATTAGCCAGAACTACTTCCCATCCGTACCTGTCCTCCTTAGCTGCAGGGGAGTCTGGAAAAACAAGCTTAGCTTTCCTACACTCTGAAGTAGAAGCAGCGAGGGAAATGGGGACTGAAAAATGATTGTGGGGTTAGCCAACAAACAAGGTCTGCCACAACCAGAGAGAGGGGACTCCTAGAAGAATGTATTGGGCAAGCACAGGCAGCTTACCTAACAGTGGAGAAGAAGGAAATTCATATGCTTGAGCTTTACTGTGGGCCTGAGACTGTGCCGGGCAGCAGACCTGTGTGCATGCATGTCCCAGTTAGCTCTGTTGTACACTGAGCAAGCTAAGCTCTGAGCAGTGTTCTGCGGGTAGTTAGGAACCTGGATTTGAATGCAGGCCCATCTGACTTTGAAGACTATTCACGCCGCCTCTGGCAAGTTGAAGCCAGTTTCCTAGCACTGGTTTTTGGGGTGCCTCTCTGGATCTCAGCACCTTCGTTGAGTCTCCAGCACCTTCATTACCTGTAAATGAAGAATTTGGAAGAATTCTTTTATGGGCCCCTCATAAGTTTTACTTAAAAGATGAATATTCGGGCTTTTATGTCGTGATGACAGTTAAAAGAGAAGTGACCTGGGGGACAGGAGACCTGGCTCTGCTCCAAAGCTGGTGCTGAGTTGCTCTGTGGTCTTGGGTACATCCTTTCCCCTTGTCAGTGAAATAGAAGGTGGGAGATGCCCTACGAGGAGTCTAACAGTCTTAGGACACAGGTTTTGCCCCTTTCCCTCATGCATTTTTCATTTGTTCATTCATTCATTCAACAATTATTTCTTAAGTGCTGGGTGCTGCTCTGGGTTCTTGGTATAAACTAGGCAACAAAACAAAGATCTCTGCCCTTGTGGACCTTGTGTTCTATCCAGTCTGTGTGCGCTGGGGGCTGGGGACACAAACAGTAAACATAACACGGTATAGATTCGGAATGAGTAAATTACATAGATATGAGAGGGTGATTCATTCTCTGGGGCACAAAAGTGGGAACGGGGACGGGGTCTGGCAGGGCCCGAGGAGACATTCAGGGGTCTCCCCTGAGAACATGGCATTTGAGCAAAGACTTTACAGAGAGGAGGATGTCAGCCAGCGCACAGTTAGGATCGTGGCTGCAAACAGAGGGGGGAGCTAGGGCAAGGACTCAGAGCCAGATGTTTGCCTGGATTTTCTGCATGATTTTTCCCCATCTGAGGACTGGCCTAGAGCTCTTTTCTCCCGAGCCCTGTCATTTCAAAGTGTTGGCCTTCAGTTGGCTTTCAGACCCACTCAAACTTCCAGGAGTTGACGGCCACTTAAATTTGACCCTCCTGTGGCCCTTAGGGACAGAGAGCCTGGCCATCGCCTCCATATTTGTACCTCATTGCACATGAGAGAAACGCTTGATTTCTGGAGATAGAGGGAATGTGATAGAACCACCAAGTCCTAGAGATATTGAAATCCTATCAAAATAGCACAGCCTACCATCTCCAGTCTGTTCCTGCTGTGTTTCCTGTTTAATACCTCCCGCACCGTGAGTGACTGACTCAGTGGTTTTTTCCCCTTAAATTTTTTTTTTTTTAAAGAGAGAGAGATTGAGAGAGAGAGAGAGAGAGAGAATGAACAAGTGGGGAAGAGGGTTAGAGACAGAAGGAGAAGCAGACCCCCTGCCAAGCAAGGAGCCCGATGTGGGGCTCGATCCCAGGACCCCAGGATTACAACCCGAGCTGAAGGCAGATGCTCAACCGACTAAGCCACCCAGGCACCCCTGACTCAGTGTTTCTGTCATGTTGTCAAATGATTATCTGTGTTGATCAACCCTAAAGCCCCAGGTAGGAGAGCGCTGTGTTTTCTGCTTTACCAGTTACTGCTCCTGAGTCAGCCCACAGTAGGGGCATGGGCTTTCCCCATTAGCTGCAGCGGGGCCTCCCTAAGCAAGGCCAGGAGCCCGCAGGAAACCTCAGTCACTTGCTGGGCTGTGCAAATGTGTGTGTGTGTGTGTGTGTGTGTCTGTGCGTGCGTGTGCATGTGTGATGACAACTTTGAATACATCTTGAAATGTAACAAAGAAAAAGAATAAGAGTTGCCTTCTTGAGTTGTGTTCTAAGCAGAGAAGTGACTTAGGATCTGAGAACAGTGATATCGTGCAGGTGTGTTATTATCCCAAGTCGAACTGAGAACATGTAACATGTGAACTGATTGATAGGCTCATGAATTAAAAGAATCTCCCCTTAGTTCTTGTAGAGGGTTAGTGTGTGTCCCAGACACCTACTCCAAAGTAGGTGATGCTTCAGGCAGGAGGCTACACCCCTCCCCCACAAGAAAGCCCCCTGTGGGCGTGTACGGGTCCCCTTCCGAATACTGAACAGGGCTGGGTGTCACTCACAGGGTGCTCGGAAGTTTAGTTCTGGTTAATGGCTCAGCATGGATTTCATAGTCCCTTTTCTAGGTATATCTCCTTTCTTGTGGCCTTGAAATTTGTTTGATGGGAAGAACAAGGGAACTTAACTTTGATCTCTGTAATCTGCGAGAGGTTAGAGGAGAGAATTCAGAGTGACATACAAAATGCAGAATATATTGAAAATGAAAGGAGGGTGAGAGTCTTCATCAGGATTGTAGGCCATTGAACCAAACTTCACATTGTATGACCTTACCCAGTGTGCAGGGGCATTGAAGCAGCAAGCTTCCTTATCTGGTTTCCCCCTTTTTTTATTTGCTCCCTCCTGTGCAATCCCTAGGGACAACTGAGCCATAGATGCAGAGAGGAGGAGAAGCATGCTGTTGCAGACTCAGACTGTACAGGACGGGGTAATGGCATGAGTCTAGAAAATTCTGACAAGAATGTAAAAGTCAGCCTTACCATAAGAAAGAACTTAAGGGTACAGGCTCTCTGTTTTGCATATTGCCTACTTACAAAATCGAAGATATTGTTCATTCATTCAACAAACATATCAAGCACATGCCTGGCTCTGTCCTGGGCACTGGAGATTATCAGTGAACGGCACTACCCAACAGTTTCCCTGTCCTCATCTTATTTGGCTAAACCGTCTGAAATTGCTGTCTTTGTAGGTCAAGATAATCCACTAAGTACACATCTACTATATGATTCAGCCATTCTACTCCCAGGTGTTTACGTTAAAGAAATAAAAGCCTATGTCCATACAAAGACTTGTACGTGAACATCCGTAGCTGCTTTATTTGGCGTAGCTCAGACTGGAAACACTCCAAATGTCCATCCACAATGGATAAACAAATTGTAGTAGGGATAGCCACAGGATGAAACAGCAGTCAGCAGCAGAAGGGAACGAAGTACTCCCACACACTGTCCATTACATTCCAGAGAGAAATGGAATGATTGAATGTCCGCAAAACTTCAGAAGATGCAAACTAGCCCACAGTGACAGAAAGCAGAGCAGCGGTTGCCTCAGAGCAGGAACTGGGTCAGGGGACAGCGAGGGCAGGAGGGGAGATTTCGAAGGAGCAAGTACAACGTTTTGGGGGTGCTGGGTATATTTAGTGCTGATTGTGGTGATGGTTTCCCAGGGGCAGACATCTCCAGACTTGCCAAATGATACACTTTAAATATAAGCAGTTAATTCTATGATAATTATACCTGAATAAAGGTGTTAAAACAAACAGTCAAATCATACCAGTTTCATGTGGTTCGATCCACAGATAAGTTTTGGTGATCAATTAATTTCTAAAACCTCATATTCGTTTTTCACATATTTACTGAAAACCCGTGGTGTGTCAGATCATACCGGGAAAGATGCTACCCACAAAAAGTAAGAAGAAAAAAAACGGGCTGCTTTTAAGCTTTGTGGGTAAAGCAGGTCTATAGAGGATCGGCTTTCCTGTAGGGACTTCTGGAGCAGTTAGCCGCTGAAGCAGCTTCCTCTCAGTCGCCTGCATTTGTGATGTGTGTGTGCCTCTGTCTCTTTCAGAGTGACCTGTGGTCCTTGGGAATCACCGCTATCGAGATGGCAGAAGGTGCTCCTCGTAAGTACCCTCCTCCGGGCGCCATCAGTCGCGGGGCTGCTGTCCGCGGTCCCTGCGCCTTCCCTGCCAGGTGCCCGCGACACTTTCCTTCCGCTCCTCGGAGCCCGGGGTGGGTTCGCGCTGGCGCATGGAGCGGGCGAAGTCGTCTTAGCTCCGCCCGGAATCCGTTCGTATCCAGCGGCGTGAGGATCTTGTGTCGAGAGGGGAAAGAAGGAAAGGGAAAAGGCACTCCGGGAAAGTGGGTTGTTTGACGGATCCCGCGCGTCCTTGATTCTTGATCTGCTCTTTGCCCGGAGCAGAGCTGGGGCAACCCGCAAAGTCCGGGAGCTGCAGCGCAGCACAAATCCAGAGCCGGTTCTCAGCGCGCGAGTTACGCAAACCCTTGTCCTGGGTTGCTCTCCCTCCTCCCGTGATACTGCTCTTCGGATTTTTAGGTGTGAGGCCGAGTGTCAGGGGCTCGGGCCGTCGGGGACCGTCGGAAAGGCCTTGTCCTCTGGCGTGTCGGTGCTGCAGAGTGCCTCCAGCAGGCTCCAGGGACTTCCCTGCGGGGAGCCGGCTCACCAAGGGTCCGCTGTGGTTTTGGCCCCGGGGTCCCGCTCCACCCCACAGTCAGTGTCCTAGCGTGGCAGGGAGAGAAGGCAGGTCTTTTTCTCGAAGACACGGACTCTCACCCCTCAGGTCCACCGCTTCATGTCCTCGGCCTAGCACACTTCCAGCTGCCTTGTCTGCCTCTCGCTTTCTCTCTGATCAGACTTGCAGAGCAATGCAACAGGTGTGCCAGCCGACCCGGCCCCCTCCCCACTGCCTTTCAGGCAGGAATTCTCCCTGGAACTATCTTCTCACGTGGTTAGTGCTGCCTTGGCCTCTGCTTTCCAGAGGACCTGAACCAAAACAGCCCCCTTCTGTGCCTGGCAGGTCATTCTGCTCATAGGGCTGTTTATCTTCCCATTATCCTAGCCTTTGTATTTCTCACTCTAGAGTTGGTAGAATTCATCTGTAGCGTGATTGATTTGGAGTGTCTGTTGACAAAATTCCCTTCATTCGCAATGCTAATAGGCATTGATGAATCAGAAGAATCGTATATTGCAGTCCAAAATGTTATTCTCATATTATCATTCTTGATGAGTAGTAGAGGGAGCTAAAAATAAATGTCTACTCCCTGAATCCTTTAGTTTTTAAGGAGACTATATTCTAACTCTGGGCAAAAAGGAAAAGATAGCCCCAGAGGTTTGAGAAGTAAACTAGTGAAATATTTTGATTAAAATAAGAATGCATGAGCTTTCTCTCTAAACCATAATGCCGTGTTTACAGGTTGAGATATTTTAATAACTCTTCTACCAGAGCCTCTTTGCCTCGATCTCTCTGTTCTTCCTGGGGCCAGTGAGCAAACAAATAAACAAACGAACAAAACCCAGAAACAAGCCTGTCATGAAACCTGAAAAGCCATGAGGATATTTGGAAATACAGAGAGAAAGGTCTTCTGGTCTAGTGCTTTAGACTCTAAAAAATCTATGCGGATAGCACTGCGTGTGTACGAACCTGCAGTGTGTAAGAAATGGCCCATCTAGCTTTCATTTTATGACTTAGGCTTTTACAAATTAAAAATAACCTACCATCTCCATTATGGTTGTTACCCTGTTCACTCTGAATCTGAGATGGTTATTTGTAGCAAAGCAAAGGCTTTGACCCTTTAACTTAGTTTTCTTACATATGAAATAGAAGTAGAAATGTTAACAGTGTACAGTTGATATGCAAATTTTCTGTGATTCGACATCCACTCTGTTGAATGCTCATCACATAGAAGCTTTGCGATCTTCGGACTTTGCTCACTGGGCCTGTGCGGCCTCAGAGCCCCTTGGTCTGGGTTTGGCATCCTAACCTGAGCTGGCCCTTGCTTTGGTCTCTTGTAGCTCTCTGCGACATGCATCCCATGAGAGCCCTCTTCCTCATCCCCCGGAACCCAGCGCCTCGCCTGAAGTCGAAGAAATGGTGAGTCTGGTCTTCTTCGGGGCTTTGCCAATCCTAGGGCAGGGTCTTCCTGCGATGCTCTCTTGGACGAGCTCAGATCCTTAGGTCCAGCTGCATGATGAAACCAACATATACCGAGACCTGGGGAGTGACTTTCCGTGGGTTGTCACTCATCTTAAAGCACGTATTAAGTACCTACTATTTGCGCTGCAAGTCTTGATCACCACACCTCCAAGGTAAGGAGCTATTAGCTAAAGTGAGTCATGGAACCCAAGTAATAACATGAAAGCTCTTTGATTTATCAGCCTCCTAAGAAATAGCTTGCCTGACAGCTCAAGACATCTCATCGGAGAGGGTGAGAGTTCCAAGAGTCAGCGGCCAGGTTGGCTGGCTTTTCCTCTACTCCTTAAGATGGTAATTCCGTTCAGCGCATACACACACCTGGTAACATTAGGGGTGATTTCACTGGTCTGCGCATGATTATTTGTAACATTTGTTTTTATTATCACTTGCCCTTTATGGCACCTGATACTGGCTTCTTATTTGGGGCAGTGATACAAACTTCCCATTTAATAAAGTTATTCACATCAGAAATTAACCTAATTTAAAGAAAAATACCAAGTGGATACTGGGATGGATGATGGAAGAGTCCGGTTAAAAGTTGTGTTGGTAGAGGGGCTCCTGGGTGGCTCAGTTGGTTAAGCATCTGACTCTTGATCTCAGCTCAGGTTTTGATCTCAGGGTCATGAGTTCAAGCCCCGTGTTAGGTTCCAGGCTGGGTGTGGAGCCTACTTAAAAGACAAAGAAGCAAACAAAAAATTGTGTTGGTAATATACAACTGACTCGAGTTTGGGAAATACAGTTCTATAGGTTACACCAGAAGGTGCACTTCTGTGTGTACGTATATCAGTGTCTTTGTACCTTATCACTGCGTAACAAAGATTCATGGCTCCCTTCTTCCCTCTGTGTATATGGTGTATCGTGATACCTCCCAATACATTCTTGAATCCCTGATTGCCCTGGCCTGGGGCCAATTCCTGGACCACTTATGATCCCCTGTCTTTTTCTAGAGACATATTCTGGGCAGTTAGAGAATGAAGGCTCAAGACCTTTCTGCCCCTTTTCATACTCATGATCACTTCACGTTCACCAGGGACTGGGACCGGGACCCTTATGTTTCTCCCCTTCCCACCCACAACCTCACCCTCCACTATACAGAGAGCAGTCTAAATGAAACAGTCACCTAGTAGTGACAATAGCAACCCCGGTGAGACAAAAGAAAAGCACAGGACACAGAGGAGAGGGAACCAGCCAGAGGGGACCGGCAGCCCCGAGTTGCTGAGGCCGGCGGAGGAAGAGCTTGAGGGTTGCTACTGGAAACAAGGGAGGGGGAGCAGTCCTCCGGAGGGTCCCCGTGTGAGCCAGTTCTTCTCTCCCCAGCAACAGCCTTCCATTGGGCACCTGTACAGCACATGACCAGCAAGGCCTGGACACCCTGCTTCCTCCCTTCTCCCCAGAACAGGCTTCCTGGGAAAGAATTTGGCTCGGTTCCCTCCTAGGAAGCACCAAAGCCCTTTGCTAGCTTTCTGCTTGTCTTTCGTGCCAAGCCTCCCTGCCCCCCATATACACACTGTACACAGTGGGCTTTACTTACCCTGTGCCCTCTCTCCCTTCCTGCTCCCTGCTCCGCTGCTGGACAGATGTTTCCAGGGTCCAGCCCGCAGAAGACAAATTGCCATCTACACATGTGTTATGTTTGGTCAGCACAACGTGGCCACATGCCGTGTCTTGGGAACATTGGTATTAATTACCAACTTTTAGGAATCTGGGGACTGAGCACCACGTTCAGATTTCGGGCCTTTTGTGCAAAGATGAGGCACTACTGCCGAGCTGAGTAGCTCCTGCTTTTAGGGTACCAGGTGGACCTTCTGTCCATTGCCACCTCTCCCCAGCTCTGAAGCTGGAGTCTGTTGGTCACTGCGCTTGTCCTGTTTTCCTCTTATCCTGGGCCTGCACTGCCCTTTGCGTGACCTCTCTGTTCCCTTAGCAAAGTGGGTGAACGGCCCCTGCACTGCGGTTTTGGATTTTCATTGACGCCGCTCCCAAGAAGAGCAACTCTGCACTGACCTTCTTTGAGAATAAGGAAAATACAGGCTGACTCTTCTCCTTCTAACCTTAGACAACAGGAAATAATTCTGGGGGTGCTGCCAGGAGCTGGGTCAGCGCAGGGACAGTGAGGAGGCCAGGCCTCCATCTCGCGCAGCCTCTCTGACTCTGAAGGAAAGCCAGTTAGGAGTGTGAGTGCCGCACGGCCACACAGAGGGGAAATGACTTGGCCGTTTGAGAGAATGAGTGGGAAAACAGAAGCCCTGGTGAAAGACTCTTTCTCTCTCAGAACCTGGCCTTTATAAGATGGCCATGCAGCCCATCCACTCCGCCGCACCACCCCCCAACCCTCGCACTCCCTGCCCCGGGCCATAGGAAACAGGTTGTGGCTCCCAATTCTCCGTAATAGAATTCTACTTTTTTTTTTTTTTAAGATTTTATTTATTTATTTATTTGATGGAGAGAGAGAGACAGGGGGAGCAGGAGAAGGAGAAGCAGGCTCCCCATTGAGCAGGGAGCCCAATGCAGGGCTGGATCCCAGGACCCTGGGATCATGACCTGAGTCGAAGGCAGACGCTTAACCAACTGAACCACCCAGGCACCCCAGTGGAATTCAACTTTTTAAGTGAAAATATGTAAGCACTGCAGAGTACTTTCTTGAATGACCAGGTCCAAAGCGATTTAAAATAAGTTAGGTTTGCTTTAATATGCCCTAGTGTTTGGGAGGAAGTGAAATAGTTTAGCTCTTTTCTTTCATTTTTTAAGGGAGAGGATCCCTCTCCCTGCCCATCAAGAGAAACAAAACTCCAAAATGTTCTTTTCGTATATTTTCTGGCTGATGAATGATCAGAGGAAGTACACTGTTCTCAGGGTGTATATCAAAGTACCAACAAAGGGGGCACCATTGTGGTAGAGATGGGCCATGAACTAACTCTTTACAATAAGCATTTAGTTGAGGGTCATTTCCAACTACTTGCAGAACCTACAACATACGGGACATATAAGGCATATGTGTGTTGTAGACTCAGTAATTTCTGTGTGTGTGTGTATTTAATACATATATGTGTGTGTGTATACATATGTGTGTGTGTGTGTGTGTGTGTGTGTGTGTATGATCTTAACCACAACCCCCAGCCAGGTGCTCTGAGTCCTCAGTTCTGCAGCTCTAAGACTGAGGCTTGGGTGGGTTACATTCCTTGCACAAATCTGTACAGTCTGTTAGTTTCCCAGGTTTGTCACCCCTGTTCTCTACTGGATCATCCGGTCTCTTAAGTTCAAGGTTTTGACTGATAGAGAATGGGATACTGATCTCTTAGTTGAACATTATTTTCCTGTGCCTTAATATTAGGAAAAGAAAGGCAGGAGCACTGCTCTTTGCCCCTTCATTGTTGGCGGGGGGCATTGGGGGGAGTACCCACTCACCAGAACCTGGCCCTTTCTTCCCCCGATCAGCAAGATGAGGAGAGGCCTCAGTGCTGAGCAAGTCATGTGGTCAGGGCTCCCATCAATGCCCAGGTGGCCCAGCCATTCAGTAATTAGGTCTCTGGGAGGATTTAAACCTGAGCCGAATTAGAGGCCAAGGATGCTCTCAGCCCGGTCTCCATGTCACCATGGGCAAAGGGGCGGTAAGCTGGGACTCCCATTTCCTCCTCCTGTCTCTACACATGGCCAGACTCCACCCACATGGGCCAACCATCTCCTTCAACACAATTCCTCTCCTTTCTCTTCCCACCATGCTCACCCCCACTCCCCTGCCCTACCCAATGGTACAGTTTCCCACAGGAGTTTCTGGAGAAACACGGGGATAACTTCATTCCTGTAAAAGAGGGTCCGTTTCTTTTCCCATGCTCTTTCAATATGAAGATTCTACACATGCAAAGAAGTGCTTGACAGTAATCATTGGAAAAATCGTAACTGCTTCTGGGCATTAATACAAGTCTGATGAATCACTGACCTCTACCTCTGAAACGAATAATATCTTATATGTTAATGAATTGAATTTAAATTTTAAAAATAAATAAATAAATAAATACATCTTTTTAAAAAAAAAAAGAAAAATCTTAAGTGCCTGTCAGAGACATGAGGTTCCTTGGCCCCGCACACTTGTGCTCCACATGAAGACCAGAGGCCTGGTGAGGTGAACTGGCTTAGCCAGAGTCCCAGGCTCCTCGTTGCTAGATCCAATCTAGAACCCTTGCCTTCTGCTTTCACTCCAAAGCTTATAGTCCCTCCTGCTATTTTATGAGACAACAGTTCTGATTCTTGGTGGGTTGTCAGGCACTGTTCTTTGTTGTTGTTGTTTTTTAAAGATTTACTTATTTATTTTTGAGAGAGAGAGCAGCAGCACGGGCAGGGGGGGCAGAGGGACAGGGTGACAGAGAGAGAATCTCTAGCAGACTCCTAGTTGAGTGTGGAGCCCGATGTGGGGCTCCATCTCACGACCCTGAGGGCACGACCGGAGCTGAAACCGAGAGCCCAACGCGCAACTGACTGAGTTACCCAAGCGCCCCAGACACTTTTGTTTTTTAAGAAATGACAAAGCTATTTGTGTGTGTGTGTGTGTGTGTGTGTGTGGTGTGTTCTAAATGAAATAATAATAATAGAGAGCAAATATCAGAGAATACTTCAAATTAACTGAATTTGCTAGTAGTAATGTGACTTTGGACTTTGTTAAAATCAAAACAAAAATTGCTGCACAGATTTTTAAAATTAACCTTTTTTGCGTGGTCTCCTTGGAGATAATGGTCCCGTTGACTCTTCCTCTAGCATATCTAACCCAAATATATATGAAATAATTCCCTTTAAGAACACTACACTATTCGGTTCCACAGAAGTTGAACTTCAAATTTCTGCCTCCAGCCCTAAAGGCAGAGAGATTCCCGTTGTTTAAGCCTGGTGATGATCAGACTTGCCGGGACCTTGTCAACACAGCGATGGTAGTTAGTCACAACAACAGCAAACGTATGTACAGGTTATGATGTAACTGGCTCAGTGCTAAGTATTTCACATGAGTTCACTCACTGAATCATCACATCAGACTTTTGAGAGAAATCCTAACAATATTGCCATCAGCAACCAGGGAAACTGAGGCACAGAGAAGTTAAATAATCTACCCAAAGTCACACAGTTAAGTGATAGAGCCCAGTGTAGAGAAGAAGAGTCGTTCTGGGCAAATGCAAATTCGAAAGCTCAAAGTACATTTAGGGAGTCCCAGGTTACTGAAAACTTTTAGCCAGACTGGTTATAATGATTAATGTAATAATCTTTCAGGCATGTTTAATTCCTCGAAAATAATTAAATATATAAGCCAAGAAACTCCAGAAAGATAAAGTGTTTGGTGAGGCTGGTTTTAGATCCGGGGCTTCCCACTGTAAGCACCAAATGTTAACCTCTATCTCTCCAGGCCAGCCCTGGGGGAATCAGTATGATTAATCTTGGGCATTTTTTTAAAGAGACAGAACTAAATTCCCAGCAGCAGAGATGCAAACAATAAAGTTATATAAATGTACTTTAAACCTGGTAGACCAATCGGGAAACAGTCAAGAGGTGTGCAACCGAGGGGAAGGGTTTTTACTTTTAATTAAATGTGTAATTAAGCATATTGATTCTTTGGTCACACTAACTTAAGTAAGAGCCAATGAATCTTTCTTTGAAGATTGGTTTTAAGGAGGCATTATTTTCTCTTCAAACAATGCCATTTGAAGAAGACACGAGATACGCTCCAGCTTTGTGGTCCCGCACATCTTGGCCCAACCTTTGGATGCAGAGTTATTCTCCTGAATATCTCTGAAGGTCCCTTCCCACCGGAAGAGGTGGCGTAAGGAGGGCTCTGTACCTCAGTTCATCCCACCGAACTCTGAACACACCCTCCTCCTAGAGATGCCACTGCCTTGTTTTGGGCGTCAGTATTGGGGAATGGAATGTACAGTTTTTCAAACCTGGATCTCATGTTTAAATTGGGTGCTAAATAAATTTCTTTTATTTAGCACCTTCTAATTAATAGTTGAGTACTTTATAAAAAGAAAGCACTTCCTTCTAGTTGCAAGCAAGGAAAAAAAAAAGCCTTCATTTGCATTTCTCCTGAATATTTAACAGCTCCCTGTCTTAAATTGTTTTTGTTTTCATGTTCTCAATACTGATTTTTCTACCTAGAAAAGTGCCGTGTGGAATTTGTCTGTTTCCTCATGCAGGTTAACCTTGTTCTCTTCAGGTGATTCCTCAGGCCAGCCCGTTAGTCCATGAGGCTTCTTTCCCACAGTCTCTCCTTAGAGGGTGTCACGTTTGTGCCTCCACGGATTTGGCTGGTGGGCCTGAAAAAGAAAGCGTACTCAACACCCTCTCCTCTCCTCCCTCTCTGTCCCTCCCAAGCACAGATTGGAAAGTAGCCATTTCGCACACTTGTCCAGAACTCACATCTGATAACCATGGGGGCATTCATTCGTTCATCAAGCGTCTGGGGGCAGGAGGGGTGCTCTGGCTTGAGATGACTCAGGCCCGCGGGACACTGGAGACTGCCAGCGTGGAGGAAGCCGGGGGCCATGAAGGACACGCACGAAGGTGTCTAGAGTGTCCACCCTGTTATTACTGTTTTTCACAGTCCACAGGGCGGCCGGGGTGACCCCAAGCTTAGCCGGGTGCATCTACTTCTATGTTGAGTAATTTAAAAGCTTGAACTTAGCTTAGAAATTTGGGGAGGAAAAAATAGGAAATCACGGAATACGATGAGAAACTGCTTTGACCTGGGCCGAAGGGGAGAGTGGTGCATCTGTGAGTGGCCTCTTGTATTTGAATTTTAAACAGCATGCCCACCATTGTGTTCTGCGTGACAAGGACAGCTTTCAAGCCTGCAGTCTGTGTGGAGGGCAAGCGGGCTTCTGGGATCCGCTCGTGTTACTCCACAGCTCTCCACAGGAGGGCGACGGAGAGCACAACGTGGAGTCCCTCCTGCTCTAAGCAGAGCGGGGACAGCAGAGAGGGCGACCCGAGTTCCCCTAAGGCCTCTGAGGGTGATATGCCAAGCTGCCAGTGGAACACACCGGAAAGGCATGCTATATAGTCGTGAAGTAATTATTTATGATGCTGGACAATTTCTTGGAACTCTTAACAAGAGCATGCATGCCCAACTCATGAATCATAGCCAAAGTCCACCATTCATTTCTACCGCGGTGCGGACTTCCTCCCTTGCTCATTGCCGTGGTGTCTCTCACCAGCTCTCCCCTGCCCTGGGCCTCCCTGGCACAGGGTTTATCTTTGAGGAAATAGTGCCTTTCTAGAGGGAGATAAGTGTGCTTCTGGGTATGAACTTGGTCCCTAAGCTTCCAAGTCCTTAGGTTGATTGCAAACACACATACACCCTATTCTTATTAATGGGAGAGCAAAGTGCAAAAGTAATTTTGAAATCACCAGTTAGAAAATTGGCTTAACCAAGTTCACTTTACCAAGGAAGAGTCTTTCTCATTTCTATAAAATGTACTCCTCCTTACCTAGCCAACCTTGATTTTGTTCTCCTCCCGCTTGCATTTTCTGCCTCCTCTAGACAGCTTACCTCAGTGTCCCCCGATGTGCAGTGTGCTCAGCCCCAGCCTTCGTTCTTCACCCTTTCCTGCCTCCCTGAACTGTCTTCCCAGAGTGATTTCCTCTCCTTCTTTAAAGCCCAGCTCAGACTCCCTTATTACAACATACCTTCCAGATACGAGTCTCACCAAGGTCCTTCTCTTCTCTGATTCCTTTTGGTCTCGTGTGTGATATTATACATAAACTGTGCAAAAATAAACTTTATTATACATAAACTGTGCAAAAATGCTTTTATGCGTGTAACTCCCATACATTGCTGAACTGTGTGCTGTTGGTGACAGTGGCTTTGAACCCCATTTTGCCTAATAAAGTTCTAGACCTGCTCTGTGAATTGGTTGATCCCTGTGTTGGCTAATGGAACCTATTTTCTTCTTCTTTTCATGGTCGTGTTTTAGAAAATGGAAGTTTGCTTTTTCTTTGGATTGTCTTTTTATCTGTGGGTTCCTCTCTTTCGTATGGCAGGTCAAAAAAATTCCAGTCATTTATTGAGAGCTGCTTGGTAAAGAATCACAGCCAGCGACCAGCAACAGAGCAATTGATGAAGCATCCATTTATACGAGACCAACCTAACGAACGACAGGTCCGCATTCAACTCAAGGACCATATTGACAGAACAAAGAAGAAGCGAGGAGAGAAAGGTTAGAAGCACATTTGTATCTCAGCAAAGGAAACAAAAGAGGGAGCGGGCCATGGGCTCTCGGGATGTTTGGAGGTGGCCGTGGGGGTTTCAGATGGGCCTGCATTATTCTTTCGTGTGAAGGGCTGCCTCTGGACTTGCAGCCCGTAGGCATCAGTGGAGTGAGGCTGTGAAATGGAATCCTCATGAAGGGGCGGAACTGTAAGGAATATTCCCTTTTCCAGGCACTGACAAAAAGTCATGTTGAGTAATACTATGAAGTGGTTTAGGATGACAAGTGATTTTCTTAGTTCAAATGAATATTCATGTTGTAAAAACTAAAAATCAACAGAAGACAACCTGAAAAAAAAAACACTTAGTTGACATTTTTCTATACTGGTGGTCTTCAACATATAAGTTTTTGTGGTCCAAGGCTTATTTCAAATTTATTTCAGAAATCAGAATGAAAAGAAAAAAAAAAGTCAGAACGAATTTTCTTAGAGTCACGGGGTTGCCAGACTTGGTATAGGGAACATTCATTGAACCTTGAGCTAGAACATCATTTAATGCACTTCTGTATTTTATAAGCCAAAACTCTTATCTCTTATGGCTCTAGCTGTTGTACCACACTGTCTCCTCAGCGTGTCAGTGGAAAGGACATGAGGCAAACTTGGAGCCCTGGGACTGTATCTTGGCTGTTTGAATAGAGACTCAGACCTCCTTATCTAGCAATCTGACTATGGAGAAAGCTCACGTGGTCTGGGGCAGGTTTTATGCCTTGGTGGGTAGAAAGTATGGAAGGTTGAGTTATGGGGAGGAAAGGGAAAGATCCAGATGACAGACAGGGTGAGTCCTCCCTGCGTGGAGGCAGGAGGAGCAGCGGGGAAGGGGGAAGGAGGGATGACACTGAGGAGACATTATAGGGCTGGCGAGATGAGCACGGAGCATGTGCGGAGTGGAGAGGAAAGGGGAAGGCCAGGCACCAAGGGTGCGAGGCGCATGGCCATGTGCTTTTTCTCACTTCTGTCCTGGACACCGTTCTCTGTCCTTTCTAAGCCAGATGGAGCACTGGAGGGTGGTGGGCAGCACAGGACGGAGGGCGCTCTCCTTTTATTTGAATTCCCCTTCTTTGCTTCTGCAGTTACTGTCTGTAACCTGGCGAGGTGGGAGTAGGTGTGTGGGGCGGGCGGTGAGCAGTGTGAGGCAAGACTGGGCAGACGTGAGGGCAGCAGGGGGCCAAACAGGAGGAGAAACCCTCAGTGAAGGTTCAAGGGAAGAGTTTCTTCCTGGCTGCCAGCCTCAGGAACTCAGGAAAATATGTGATCAGGTTCGACTCAGGAGATTATGAGGCTAAGCCAAAAAGGAGGCCCATCACCTGAACTAATAAAATAGTATATGTCAACTATACTTTAATTAAAAAAAACAAAAAACACTGTTAAATGTTTGGGGACCAAAGTATTTTTACTTCAAGTACTAAGTAGAAAATGAAGCTTCATTGGCTATTTTGATTGAACATAAAATTTTTACAGCCCTGGAAAATAAATACATAAATAAAAATCCCAAACAAAGCAAAAAATGAAAATAAAGGAGCCCCATCTCCAGTTAGTCATGGGCGGAGAGGGGTGAGTGTCTGTTAGAAGTTGCTGGGAGGGGAATTGGAGGAACCAGGAAGAACCAGGCATGAGAGAAATAGGTAAGTCAAGATCAAAATATTCCAGCACTGGGGCGCCTGGAGGGCTTGGTCGGTTAAGTGCCTGACTCTTGATTTCAGCTCAGGTCATGATCTCAGGGTCATTAGATCGAGCCCTGTGCCAGGCTCCATGCTGAGTGCTGAGAGTGAGAATCTGCTTGAGACTCTCCCTCTCTCTCTCCCTCTGCCCCTGTTCCTCCCACCCCTGATTCTCCCACCCCTCCAAAAAAAAAAACAAAAAAAAACCAAAACGTTCCAGGACTCATTTTTCATCAAACACGCCACCATTAAAGGCTGACTTCTCTATTCTCTAAAAGGGAAGTTTCTCTTTCCGTGGGCCTTTTGCTTCCAGATTCAAATTCTGAGTTCACATTCTAGCTCTACCCCCGAATAGTTACATGAACTTCATCCCAGTTTTCTCAACTTTAAAATAAGAGGGGATATAATAGTAACCAGTATCTCCTGGCAGTGTCATAGATTAAATGAGAGAAGGCATTAAAATGTTTAATACAACGTCTGGCATATACACATACTCAATATACATTAGCTATTCTTATATACACAGTTCTTTATTGACATATACTTTTTCAGCACAATTCAGAGTACTTTCTGAGAACCCGAAGCCTCTTTGCCTTTGACCTGTGAGTAGTATGGGTAAAGCTTGTGCCTTGGGTTGTTTTCACATTTGGGGGGCACAGATGCTAGGATGGGACTCAGAACTCCCCATTCTGTGACAATAGATTATTTTTAATGTGTTCCTTCTCTGCAGAGTAGAAGAGTAAGATTCTTGGTAGGAGATGAACTCAGGAGTGCCCTGGTAATGTGAGGGACCTAATTCTGTTTAGGTTTAGAGCCATCAGAAGCCTTCTTTTTTGTCTGCTCCCCAGAAGGAGTGTCAGTCAATTGAGGTCTCATTCCATTTGCTCAGTTTTATCTAATGACTTAATTTACTTCCTCTAATACTTTTTCTCTCTCTTAGTAGCTCTAAGACCAGCTTTTGGTACAATCAAACAATTTTAATGAGAATTGATTTATGATTTTTTTAACCTGATATTATTTTTTCCTTAAGACATGTGGACATATGCAAATTTATGCCAATAATATAAAAACAAGGCTGAATTCTGGTGAACTATTAAAATTGAAGGGGCTGACAAATGAAGGTTTTACCCTGGAGAGTAGAAATATTTGGATTAATTGTGTGCTTCTTTCCCTTGCTAGGATTTCCTTTGCTAGATAAAATTTCTGCATTTTCCTTCAAATTCTCTATTGATTCAGGAAAGTTTGGAATAGTCAACTCTGGGTGTGGAATATCGAAATACTTTATGAAGGTCTGTTACATTTTGGTGAAATAATACTCAAAAAATAAGAGGCCCGAAAACTTCACGCATATTTAAACACTTGAAGCTAACTTGTGATTTTGAAAAATATACTTGAAGTCAATGTGCTTTGGGCACCTTTTCACTATCCCTTTCCTGGCTGCAGAGGAGGGCAGGCAGTGTTTAGTTCTTATCATTGGTGCTGCCGCCTGGTGGTAACACAGCCAAATTGCAGTTTTAGTTCCTTTTTAGGGCTGCACCAAGGCCTTTACAGCTATAATTATTAACCCACAACTATAAAAGGATCATAGTAATGTGACACCCTCCCTTGCTTAAAATTAAAAGCTCCTCCAAAATTCCCCATTGCCCACATAAAAGTCCTCAGCAAGGTATATATAAGGATCAGGACATCATATCAGACATGCTGGGCTTACTCTTCCGTCAGCTTTTCTCACGGCCAGACATCTAGCCATTCACAACTCACTGTGAACATGTCATGGCCTGTAATACTGTCAGCCTACTCACGTGGTTATGTTGCTTAGAATGCCCTTTCCCACCACTTTCAGCTGCCATCTGCCTGGAACAGGGCCACCAACATTGCAAGCAAGGCCTAGCTCATTTCCTCCTCAAAAAACTTTGCTGGGCCCTTCCCCCACTCTGACCAATGGAACTTGCTCTTTTCTCTGATATCTCATTGCTCTTTTTATGCACTCCTATGTAGCATATAATATGTAGGAGAGAGCACTCGTTTTAAAGTTGAAAACGTTCTGGATGGAATTCTAAATCCAAATCCCAGATCGAGCAACCTTTTACTAAAATGTCATTGGTCCTATCACTTACCCTCTTGTAATAGTATCTTTGCTTGAAAAGTGGGTAGTGTGTTAAAGGATTGTTAAGCAAAATAAATGAGAGAACATAAGTCAGGTATCTAGCAGTGTGACTAGCATGGGAGACACCCAAGAAAGACTAATTTAATAATCATGGCAGATCTAATGACCTACTTGTCCATCTTGCCAATTAGATTCTGATCTCCTCCAAAGCAAAGACTCAATCTTATTCATTATTACGTGTTAACTTGCTTAACATGTTACGGAACTACATAAATGTCCCCAGTAGGTCATTTAACTCTCTATTTCTTATAGCATGCACTGTCAAATTTCTTTCTGGTGTTGATCAAGATATCTAAAGACAATTTGTGGGTCCATGTAAGTCATAATAAAACTTTTTCTTAAAAAATGATTAATACAGACAATAAGTTAATAGTGGGCCAGTGAAGATTGGTTTAGGTAGTCCTCTAATGGGAATTAACACAAACTGAACAATTATTTTTCAGTTCCTTGTCGTATGAACAGCAGGCATTAGGGACAGATATCTAGAGTCAGCTGGGAGAGTCTTTTATGTGAATTTCATGTACTTGAATCCTGTTCACCTGGTGGAAACTGTTAGATCACAAGTCAGGAGGCCCGGAGCCTGTCACAGGTCAGCATTAATGACAACTCTTTGGACCTCAGATTATGTACATATAAAGCAAGGGAGGTGGAATTAACTGAGCTGTACCATATTCTTGTACACTAACATTCTGTGAGTCTCTCTTTAGATGAGACCGAGTACGAGTACAGCGGAAGTGAGGAAGAAGAAGAGGAGAATGACTCAGGAGAGCCCAGGTAGGAGAGCAGAAGCCAAGTCTTATTTTCACGTTCTGAACTGTGCTTGTGTGGAACACACTTCCTTTTGATTTATTGGTTCATTTTTAAGAATCCAGCAAGGTGGTCTTATTTAATTTATTGCCCATGAACATACTCATTAATTTGGGAAAATGTCCCCAGGCAGACTCTTATAAAAATGTGGAAATCAGCGTATTCTTTATCTTGTCCCCTAAGATTTATGGCCTCTATCCTAAGACCTTGTTTCCTCACATACAGAACATGTGGAATGGGTAGGAGGCAATTATCTGGATAATGCAAGGCTCAAAGGTCCTAAAACTACGACATTCAGGAGACCTAAGTGGTATTTTTGACTCAAATTATTCAGTTCGTTACTTCATACCTTTGAGAAGCCCATGTAGACAGCCACTTTCCTTGTTGCATATCTTGGTATTTTCACCACAAGCTAATCTGAGAAGAAATTATTTCCAGGAATTCAAATCACACTCTAGAGGGGAACCCTAAATAGAAAATTTCTTGCTCATTCCAGTTGTCACATATTGGACTCCCAGGATCAATGTTGCTTTATCATTATGATCCGTGCATTTCGAATTTCACTTGACATTGATTCCGACTTCCTTCCAGTCTGTTTATGAATAAATAAGGTTAGTGTGCTCACATTGCCAGGATTTCTCTTCATGAGAGAGTTCAGCTGGTGGCAGTTTGGTGAGTTGAGATGCACAGGCATATACACCATGGTCAGTGGCCTACACTTGGGAAATGAGATTTATTGGGGAAAATGTACAAGCAGGATGCTCACTGGGGGAAATGGGTCCCCATCCGCTAGCCATCCAAGGAGGAGACTCCAGTGGTCCCGGAGGAGTAATTCCCGTACTACTGAGGCAAAGCTGCCTGCCCAGAAAAGGGGCCATCTCAGTCATTGCTGCTAGAACAATCTGGTGGGTTCTTTTTCTGAGTGAATTCAGATCTACGAAGCTGAATTATTGCTCAACTACGAGAAGAGGAAGGGACATACAGGGCCATCCTGTTTTTCTCTACACCTGCTTATGGGCATTTTCAAGGTCAAAGACTGAAGGAGTATTTTTCCTTCTATCCAATGCTTCACACATTGGATGCCCCCAGGTTAGCTCCATTAAGACGATGTTTGTCAAGTAGTGACATAGCAAATGAGCATTCTCATAAAGGCAGAGCACCAAATGCCCTGCTCTCAGAGAAGTTGCGTGCTACTCTTCTTTTTCCAGAGCCCATCCAGATGTCATGTCGGTCCTACTGATCACCCTCTACAGGACCGAGAAGCCCTGTTGTACCTCGTACTTGCCAAACGGCATGTTAGGAGTCACTTAGTGGGGAGGCCAGACCATGACTTAACACTTGGATAATGTAACGTGTCATTATATCACATTGAAGATTACGTTCCAAGTCCTGTCCTAGGGACTTAGGTAATTAATCTTCACGAAATCCTGCAAGGAGAAAGGGACAGGGGTTATCTCATTCTAGAAATGGGGTGAGAGCCCAAAGACGGCGCCCAAGCCACACACCAAGTTAATGATTGAGCCACTGCGACAGCTCCAGTCGCCTGACATTGATTCGGCATCGGTTTATATTAGTGGAGCCTCCTGGTGTGCGTGGTTCCCCACGTGCCGCCATCAGTCCACGGAGCTTGTGGCACGGGTACATGAGTGCTGTCACTTGAGGCTTGAGTGTTCTACACAAAAGCTGGGCGTTTTAGAGGACGTGTGCTCGCGGAACCTAAGCACTGTCTGTAGGACCTCAAGAACGAAGCCATTTTATGTCATCTGTGGACATAGACAGTCATCACACAGCACAGTGGTTACATTGTCTGACCCAGAATGATCCCCTTGTCAACTGCCACCAAACCTGCTCCCCCTGCCATTTGCCTCCCCAGTTGGCGTCACCAACACTGTCCAGGCACCAAGACAAAACCTGCAAGTCACTGCTCGCTCCGCACACTGCACCTGTGAATAGGCTTCATGAACTCCGCCACCTTTGCTTTTCTCTGCCTCCATCCCTGTGCCCCGCCTCACCCCACAGAGCCGCTGCAGGAACAGCCCAGCCGGTGGCCTTGCTTGCCCTCTGCAGACAGGTGTCCCTTGGCAGCCAAACATATCCCATCACGTCGGTCTCCTGACTATAACCTTTCTGTGCAGGGTTTCCATGCCACGTGCCTCCCCGGGTCTGCCCAGGGTCCCTGGCCTCCTCCCGAGCCACCTCTCTCCTTCACTCTGCTCTGGAAAGTCCTCAGAGAGGCTCCACCTGTTCCCACCACAAGCCTCTCTACGTTTGCTTTCCTCTCTGCCAGCAAGGTTCCTCCCCTACCTCTTCGTGGGACCGACTCTTTATCCTTTGAGTCTCAGCTCACCTGGTACCTTCTCAGGGAGGTCTCCCCCGATCACCCCATCTGAAGCACAACCCTTCATCTCCACCCAAGCCTCCTGCCACTGTCACTCTTAAACTATCACATCTTCTATAGAGCCTGTTCATGTATGAAATTGTGCTGTTTGAAGTCATTTGTCTAATTATTTGTCTGTCTCTCTTTCCCACAAGAAGCTAACAAGACAGTTTGTTTAGCGCCTACTCTCTCCACTAGAGCCCATTACAGAGCCTGGGACCTAGAAGTGGCTCACTAGTTATTGAATGGATTTGTTTTACGTGCAAGTTGCCAGAAAGGTTAGAAGGGCTAGGTTTTCGTGAACAAATAGGAGACTGCCCCACCTCCCTGTTAGGCTTCAGGCACGATCGAAGACTAACTTTGAGTTGTTCACATGCAGTGAGATGTGAACAGGGCAGCCCTAGATCACTAGGAAGTAGGTGGAGTGTCTTTATGGTGTTTCTGTCCTCCTTCTATCTGTCTCTCTCTTTCTCTCTCTCTCTCTCTCTCTCTCACACACACACACGCACGTGCACAAATGGGCATGATGCACAGCTACCATTTAACAGATGAGAAAACCAAGACCCATGGTGCTTCACCGGAATCTAGGAATCCGTGAGCTTGAGTTGAAGTCCTAGCTACTGTCCTGTCTGTTCCAGAGCCAACCCGTGTCAAATCTCTTTAACCGTGATGCCATGAGACTGGCCCTGAATGCTCAGACCTTGGCAGGCATGGGTTCACACTCTGCGGTCACCTTGATTCAGATGTTTTCCCTCCCTGGCTTATCATGTCTTCACAGGAGCAGCCTGCCCTTTGCCTCCTGGGGTCGGGTGCAAGGAGTCACGGTCGTGGTGCAGGGACGGGGATGTCCTCTTAGTAGAACACGTTCCCTTGCTGCTCCCCGTTCCTTTCATTTGGTGGCTTTGTTCCTGCCCTTAAACGTGCAGATTCGGTTGATCCAGGCCCTAGGGCTCGCACACTCAGTAAAGCCGATAGAAGCAGATCTTTACATGTCCCAAGGGTGAGCGAGCCGTGTGGATGGTGCTGGAGAGAGGTGACATCTCTCTGGGGATGGGGACAGCATGTCTCTGCCCACAGTCACACTGAAAAGGAGGCGGCGCACTACTCTGTTGTTACCTTGACTCGGTTTTTCTGGGGCTGATTATTGTAACAGAGGGTCTGAGAGCTCCAGCGGGGTGTGTGGCTCCTGTCCCCGCCTCGAGGCGACCTGCTTGCCTGGCTGGTCTCCCCCAGCACCCGGGCACCGAGGGTCCTCGCCCCCCGCAGGACCCCCACCTTTCTCCCTCTCCCGCCCGCAGCTCCATCCTGAACCTGCCAGGGGAGTCCACGCTGCGGCGGGACTTCCTGAGGCTCCAGCTGGCCAACAAGGAGCGCTCAGAGGCCCTGCGGCGGCAGCAGCTGGAGCAGCAGCAGCGGGAGAACGAGGAGCACAAGCGGCAGCTGCTGGCTGAGCGCCAGAAGCGCATAGAGGAGCAGAAGGAGCAGCGCCGGCGGCTGGAGGAGGTGAGCCCCCCACCCCCGGGCCGCCGCGGGAGCCCACGCCTCCCGCTACATCACCTATAGAGCATCGAGGGTGGTGCCGGGGTCCCTGCCCTGTGTGGGGCTACGGCCGGCCCACGGGGAGCACGCACCTTCACCTGCAAAGGGGGAGGAGGCCTGAGCGCTCTTACGAAGGAAGGACGTCCCTTGCTTGGCACAGGGTGGCCATGGGACCTTGGTGGGACCTGACCTTGGTGTGGTCACCTCACAGGTAAAGGCCTCTACCCCTTCAGGTCTTACTCAGATATCACCTCCTCCCAGCAGCCTCCTGGAGCACCTTGCTTAAAATTGCTCCCCTCCCTCTAGCACATCCCGTTGCCCTTCCCTGCTTCATTATTCTTACGTAGCTCTTACCACACTCTCTGTGCACCTTCCTGTGTCGTACTGCGGTGTAAGTGCCTGAGGACAGAGGCTTTTGTCTCTCTTATCCCTGACGCGTCTCTGCACCGTGAATCTCCAGTGCCTAGAACAGGGCCGCACACACAGCAGGTTCCTTGGGGACACTGGTGGACTGGACGGACTCATACAGGAATACATGAGTCCGTGACTGAGGTCGTGTGTCACGTCAACCAGACCACAATGACTGGGCAGGCAGGTGAGGTGTCAAGTATGGAAAAGCAGGGTCTGCCTTAGCTACTCCTCTGGACATTGGGGAAAGCACATCCCAAGGCCAGCCACGCACCCTTTGGTCCTCCAGCTGGAGGGCCCCCCTGGCCTTCACCGGCGGGCGCTCCTGCCATCTGTGTGGACAAGCATAGCCCTGGCCACCCTTGTCCTGGCTGAGGCCCTCACCCCTGTGCCCATAGAGATGTTTGTTAAAGCCGCCTTCCTTTGTTGGATAAATCAAAGCCTCTACACAATTAGGCAGCTGAGAGCATCACTCCTGGGAAAGCGGGATGCAGACGAGAGGTAAACCAACAGCCCAGGAACAGGGTAGCCATTTTACAGCACTCCGGGACACCATCTTGCTCCTCGTTAACGGTCTAGGGCGATTCACTTGCTTTGTGCTGCTGCCGTTGGAGGCTGGCAGATTACGGGCGCCCTTGGCGGGCTGCTTTTTAACTGGCCCATCCAGGTCCGGCATCCCTGGTTGAAATCAGTGAGGGCCTCCGGTCCAGTTTGCAGTAAAATCCCATCAAGCTCATATCTCCTCATAGGGAGACCAGCAACAATAAGACCCAACAGTTGCAATTGTTAGTGACTTCTGGGCACCTGTTCCTGGGTGAGGCTCTTTGCTTATACCCCGGATCTCATCTACTATCATTCTCTCTTTGCATATAGCCATTGCCCCTCATGCAGAACCTGTACAAACCCCACTTAACACACAGGAAACCGAAGTTCAGGGAGGGGAAGTAATTAGCCCCATGTCCCAGGGCCAGTGCGTGCACAGGGTTCACACCCAGGTCTATCTGATCTCAATGTCCACACAAGCCCCAAGAAGGCAAGTATAGATAAGTAATCAAAGCCTTGAACTGCGGTCCTCAGAACTGTACCTCGCAGGCTTCTGCAAGCAGCAGTAGGCAAGTGAAACAGTTTCCAACTTAAGTTTATAAGTGTTGTATTGTCAGGGCGAAGAATGCTCAGTGCCTGGGAAGTTTGAAGTTCACCATCTTCTCTTGTGAGAATGACACTGTAGTTGACACAGGCCCCGCAGTGCTGTGGGGCAGAAACCTTCAAAGGCCCAGGCAGAAGCAGCGTGAAGGGAGGGGTGGGTGCTAATTCAGCAGCTCTCAGAAGCGAGGCTCAGAGGGCAGCGGTGCACCTGCCCGCCCACCTCTGGTTCGTCTCCTGGGCACAAGTTGAAATTCCTCGAAGCCAGCCATGCCAGCTGGGGCTCCTGGAATGAGCCCTCGACCCAGAGCTGTGCCACATCCTCCAGTTCTCCTAAGAACCAGATGCTTCCGCTGGTTGGACCCCCACGTTAATTCCTTTAGACTCTGGCCACACCTCTCTCTTCACCTAAGCAGTGTCCTATCAGGCTCTGCCCCACATCCTGCCTTTCCCGCTTCATTCCTTGTGGTTTGTTCCATCCAGGAGAATTTCTGAAGGTCACCACCTGCCTGGAGCTTCACACCCTGAAAACCCTGACCATTTGCCTTAGTTAGTGCGCTCCTTGCTGAGCGATGTGTTACCCTTACTTTCAAGTTAAAGGTACTTACCATGTAAATCCTAGAAAATGCCCACTGTCATCCCACAGAACATTTCAGATGCTCAAGAATGTAAATATGCCTGTGCATGCACATACGCTTATGTGCATTTCCTTCTTTCTCTTTTTTCTTTTAAAATTTTAACATAAGAACTTTTGGCCCTTGAGCCTAGATAGTCAACCAATGCAAAGTCTTTTCAGGGGATGCATTGCATGTTTTGTTTTCATTGATATTTTCGTCCCTTCTTACCTGATATGATTTATTTGGGCTTTAGGTTTCCTCATCAAGTTGCTAAAATAACAATAAAATGCTGTCCAAAGCGTTTACCCTATGACAGTTACTGTGTTCCACACTTTACCTGAATCGTCTCATTTAATCCTCACAATAACCCATCGTCTCAGAATAACACAGCTGAGTCTCGAGAGGTTAATGACTTGCTAGAGGTCACACAACTTAGGGGGAAAAACAGGTTTCAAGCCCAGAGGATCGGACTCCAGAGCCCACTGTCACTGCCTCCAACCTGCCTCTCAGCTGATAAGCCAGTCATGTTTTCCCATATTCTCTACCTGGCCTCTGCTTCTGCAGTCTTTTCCTCTGAGAACTTGAGGATTTTGAGCAAGAGCAAAGAAGCAGCCCCCAGCAGGTGCTCTTCTTTGAGATGGGTTCTGGCTCTCATGCCCCCCATCGAGCTGCGGCCAAGGCCTCCTCGTGTCTCTTCTGTGGCACTCTCTGGAGTTTCTATCTTGGAGGAGAGTTCAGCGTTCAGACTGAGCCGGCACGCGCATTCACGGGGACATACCCGCTGAGCCCCCACTTGCACCGAAGGCAACAGACGCCCAAGAACACTTCGCTTCACGAACCAACGTGCATGAGCCCCAGTTCCTCATCGGAAGCAGGAACCCTTGTGACCACCGGGCATGAAGACATTATACCGGCTTTATCTGTTGACCTTCGTCTTGCTCCTGTCGCCCACTAGGAAGAAGAAGAAACATTAACCGCTGTGATGGCTGTAAATTCTGAACCCCTAAGTAATAACTGTCCCCGCCACCAGGGACTCCTCTCCAGCATCCTGCCACTGCTGGGTCCCCATCCGTGTGTGCTACCCTGGCCCATGGGGATGACGTGCGTTTATAGTCTTCAGAGGAGGAACTTGACCTACCCCTCTCATGGCGGCGGTAAAGCCCCCAGTCAGACTTGCACATTTAGCTTCCCTGTGGGTACCTAGCAGGTAGGCATCCTACAAAAACCATTTCCATTCTCCAGTAAAGGCCCATGAGACACCCCTTTGGTGATGCAGGGCTGTGTAGGTTGTAGCCTTTGTCTTCCCCAGCGATCTCAGATGTCCCCTCCTACCAGAAGTCCAGTTTCTAAGGAAGCCCTGCATGGCCTTTGCTATTTATGAATAACCATGTGGATTTGGGTAGGTTCTGAATCAGTGTCTATCTATTCTTAGGAGGACTTTGTATACCGGATATAGCCATTTATCAGCTACATGAAAAGGACGTGGCTTCAGACCAATGAAATGTTGGGTACGAGACTTTCAGCTTTTGACCACTGATAATGTACAATTTATAATCAAGGTCCAGGAAATTGATTAAACCTAGCTAAGGTGAATGAGTCCATCCATAGTGAGAAGAATATAAAGAAGGCCTCTTTTATTTTGTTTTAGTTCAATAAAAATTTCGATCATTTGGCCTACACAAAGTTCCTCTTGTTTTAGTCTCCCTCACAGAGTTAGGGTCCAAGAATCAGGGGCAGGGTGCAGGAGAGGAGGCCAAGAATCAGTAGGGCATTTACCCTGGTCATCGTTTCAGACAAACCTTGGCCAGAAGATTTGTGGTGTTGCTTAACTGTGCTCAAGAGTTTGGGAATGATTTTAGTGATTAATACATTTTTTTTTCACCTCTCTGAGAGCTTTCTATGCCTTCATTTGGAGGAGAATATCTTTAAGTCACGGGAATAATCAAATTGACACCATGGGCACCAAGGTGCTCAATGGTGGTAACTTTTATTCTTCAGAGAATTGTGCTAAGTTTCTTTCAAGCTGCCTGCGTCTCATTTGGTGCCTTTCAAGACCGTCATAACATCAGCCAGTTATAGAAACAGCCAGTCCTAGCTCAAAAGACACTATACTGCTTTGGTTCTATTACCTGAAAATTTTTTTAAAGAAATACAACAATATCTTATTGGCCAGTCAGAGTGGAGCACTAATATAAAAAATGAGAGCCTAACAGTCTCAATGTGTGAATTCCCTATAAGCCTCTAACTTTTTATCATGAGTAGCTGGGCTTTCAAGGACATTGGGTTCAACTGCCTTTTAAAAAGGGCACAGTAAAGGGGCGCCTGGGTGGCTCAGCCTTTAAGCATCTGCCTTTAGCTCAGGTCATGATCCAGGGGCGGGGATGGAACCCCACTCAGCAGGAAGTCTGCTTCTCCGTTTCCCACTCCTCCTGCTTCTATTCACACTCTCAATGTCTCTCTCTTTCTCTGTCAAATAAATACATAAAATCTTTTTTAAAAGATTTATTAAAAAAATTAAAAGGGCACAGTAGAATTAAAACATTTTTCCTCTTCCTAAAGGCAGTCATTCAACAAATGTCATGAATTCATACCTCCGCTATGCTGGGCACTTGGAATCCAGTCTGTCCTGGTGCTCACCAGATCTGTGCGGGAAACAGGCACTGGGCCAATAGTCGGCCCAAATAGCCATTCATTATCATTGCCAGGTTGCTGGTGTAGAGAAGAATGGCAGGCTAAAGAATGAATTTGGGGAGGGTGCGGGGCAGAGAAAGCAGCCCGGCCTGGCTGGGAGGTCTGCCGGGGATTCCAGCTGAAGGACTGGGAGGGTGGGCCACACAGAGATGCCAGGCAGGGAAGCCAAGGCACGATCCTGTAGGGCTTCACAGGTCAAGTTAAGGATTCTTAAATTTTTTCCTGGGACTAACGGGAAACCGTTGATGCTCATTAACCGAGGGAATGCAATCAGATGTACATTATTAAATGGGAGCTCTGGCTGCTGCAAGGTTGAGTGACTGGAAGAAGCAAGGGTGGGTGAGAGAGCCCAGTTGGTGCAGGCCAGAGAAGGTGGTGTTCTCGTGGATGGCGGTGAAAGGAGGAATTGAGAGAAGTGGGCACATTTGGAAGGCATGCAGCCTGTAGAACATGCAGAATGTGCCTGTGATAGCTGATTGGATGTTGGAGATGGAAGAGAATGAGCAGTCACAGAAAGTCCCCGATGTGGACTGCGCCATCCGGGTGGGGGACCAGGTTTGGGAACAGGAGGATAAGATCAGTTTGGAAGGCAGTGAAGTTAAGATGCCCACGAGGTGGCCAGTGGTGATGCCAAAGATGCAGTTGGATTATATGGAGAGAGCCAGGGAAGGGAGAGCAAGGATGGGATAGAAGGGAAATTACTGGCTTCTGGTACTGGAAATATACATTGAGAAGAGAGGAGAGCGTGGGCCCGAACCCCGAGAACATAAAACGGGAGAGTCGAAGCCAGGAAAAAGGATTGATACACACCAGGAGAACTCGGTATTTGTACAAAGAAAATCAAATATTCCAGCATAAAGAACAACTTAAAGGGGCCGGCTTTGCAGAATGCTGCCCAAAGGTCGAGTGAGATGACATCACCCGTTAGCTTCAATGGCAAAGACCTTACGTAAAAAGTTTTGGTGCCGTACTCTCTAAAAGTGTACTCCTTTCCTGTTTGGGAGAAAGAGAACCAATCTGCTGAGCAAGTAAGACCTGAATTTGGGCTGCGAAGACATTGCTTTGGACCCGAGGGCTGCCATGTACCTCCTGCTCGCAGTGGCCACTCTCGAGTCTCCCCAGCCCCACCCCCGGGGCTCTGTGGAGAGGGCCCCGGACAAAGCCTCTTCCCACCACTGAAGTCGAGCTGGACATTAACCAGCAGCATTTCCCTTCCAGTACTGTCATGAGGATTAAATGAGTTGGTTCATGGAAAACCCTAGAATGGGACCAACACGTAGAACACACTCAATAGGTATTAGTATTATTATTATTGGAGTGCGTGCCTTTGGCTGAAGTCGGAGGTATAATTTCCAAAAGTTTAAACTCTTTTACACGCAGTACTAAAACCCTCTTGAATTTATTAAAATAAATGTACCAACAGGTAAGCTTTTATTCATGTCTTGGGAAGAATATTTGTTACACTAGTAGAAATTCATTTACATCATTAGAAAGAAAAAAAAAAGTCAGTGGTTTTTAAACAACTGGATGACACATTGATGCAGAGGCAAAGTATGCCAGCTTTGAAGCTGCAGAAACCAAGGTGTAGTTCAAGTTGTGTGGCCTTGAGCAGATTACTTACCCTCTCTGAACCTCAGCTTCTTTATATACACAATCAACAGACTATTTACTTTGCAGGATTGTTGTAAGAAGTAAAGGAAATCATGAATATGGAAGGCTTGACACAATCCTGACACAAGAATGATTGATATCGTTAGATGAGTGAGTTTTTGTTATTTTGGAATGGGGATGATTTCAAAGTGGTTGTTAGGGCTTTCTATAGAAATAGTGTTTCCCATTGTCTGCCTTCCTTAATTCTCTAATGCACCTTTTCCGTTTACGTAACACATGGACTTTTCCATCCCTTTTCGAGGTCTCTTTTCTGAGTGGACCCCTCTCGTGGTGTTCTGCTGGGTGTCGGTCTGCTGGTGACTTCTCAGCAGTCCTGGCCTCACGGGCCCAGGGAGGCAGCCCATTCTCCATTCTTCTGGATGTACCTCCTGTAGGAGGATCGACAGCAGCTGCCCGGGGAAGTCTCTTACAAGCCAAGCCTCACAGTGCCATCCACTGGAGACACTCCGCTCTGGGATGTATTCTCTTACCAGCAGTTCTTGCTGTCATTTCCCACACTGTATAACTGCAATCCCGCCCTGGCCACCAAGGAGCTGCATTAAGACAGAGATCTTGTCCTATCTCAGTAGTAAGCTTCGGGGCCTCCGGACGCTGTGCCTTAGGATGAACCCTTTCACTGAGAAGGTAGCGGCACGGGAGTCAGAGCTACGGTAATAAACTGCCTGGGCTTGAATCCGGCTCTGCCACTTGCCGCCTTGGTGATCCTCAGTGAGACATGGCTTCTTTCCGCCTCAGGTGGCCTGTTTCCAAGAGGATAGTGACCATTTCAAGGATTAAATGAGTTAATACCCAGAAAGTACTTGGAACATTCCCTGGCGCTGAGTAGGTACCTAAATCAGTTCAAGAAGAGAGTTGCACAGGAAGGAAAGAATCTTTGTACCCCACGACCTGTGTTGTGGTTGTCCCCCTGAGTCATCTTTTCGGGGTGCTTGCAGTTGAAGGGAGCGTGAGCAAGCTCAGTGCACAGAAGCAGGAGACACGGAAGTCAGGGTGACTTTTCACCTGGGCTACGTTCCCACCCACTAGACCATACTCCCCGGCTGGAAGAAAGCACCATGAGCAAGAATAACTCCCCCATTCCGGGCCTGGGGTGTTAATTCATTGGTGCTGCTGAGAAATGGCCTGTAATTCACTTAGTCATTAGCTGTAGGCATCCTAATGTGTCTTGTGAGCAGCCGCGGGCCCCAAGGAAGCAGAGCGGCCCTTTATCTCCAGATGTCATTTAGCATCAGCATGAAGACTGAACGCTGGCTAGCTGCGCTTTTGTTCTTTTATTTCGATAACTGAGCCGAAATTAAGAAACAGCTGGGAGCCAGGCGGGCAAATTGGATGCCTGTGGTCCCAGGCAGGGCCTGCCCATGGGCTTCTGACCACAGTCTGTGGCCCGCATGCGTGTGAGGCACGCTGGTGCTTCAGGAGGCCATGTGCTCTGCACAGCTGTGTGCGACGCTGGTCCTCAGTGTGTCCCAGAAGGGCTCTTGGTTCTCACAGACCCGCCATGCTGCTCGGGTCACCCAGACCTGTGATGGGAGGGCTGTTCTGGGAGGGGGAAGAAGGGGGCCTGAAATTCCTGTGTGGCAGCTTCAAATGTTACTACTTTTCGAAGTCCTTTTTTCCCAGACCCCTTCCTACATTTCTGAGGAATGGGGAAGATATGCTAGTATTTCATATTAGAGCGTGTCATACTGGAAAAAAGCCAGCATCGGGCAGTTCCTGCCCCTCAGTGGCTCTATAGCACCTTGGAAGGAGGGTGGGGTTGGCTTTTCAGTGACAGCATGGAATGGGCATTACAGGCCTGCCTTCCAGTATCTGGTCTTCATGGAACCTCTTTTACTACATCTGGCCTGCATCTCTGTGTTTTACCATCTATATTCTTGGTTGCCCCTAACCATAGAACTTTGACAATAGTTTCACACAGAAAGGAATATTTCATATGACTTTTAGATTAAATTGTTTTCATTTCTGGTCTTGTTTACTTCGGTGAGCAGTTTTGTAGAATCATAGAGGGTGGGAAACATGGGGGACCTCAAAAGTGATCTAAGCCAATTCTTCTCTCAAAGCAGGAATCCCTTTGACAATAGTCCTCAGATAGTCATTTAACTGGTTTCACATATAATCTCTGCTTATATGCTTAGAGCCTTGACGAAGCATATTCTATACTTGAGCAGCTCCTAATGTTAGAAAATGTATCATATTATCGATTCGAGTCCTTGTGATATTCCTGCATTAACGCAAGCTATGCCAAAGGGAACGTGAGTTACCTGCCACATCAGTTCCAGAAATGTCTGTGGCAATGAGGATGTTCTTCCCAGCTGTCACCAGTCCCATCAACCTTTCCATGTATATACAATTTAGTATCTTTGGTACTATCTCACACATTGTGTTAAAAAACTGGTCCACAAGGGGTTTGTTTTCATTGGACCCCATCTGAGAGTCTCCTGTTAAGGTTTCCAAATGATGGCAGAAGGAATCTGGAGTTAAAACTGCCCTTGACCCCTTGACTTTTGCAGTAACCTACGAAGTCATAAGCGCTTGGGATGTCATTCTGGCTTCCCCATATGATATCCAGGAAAACTCCAGGAGCCTCTCCCCCGGGGGAAAACTGCAGCCCAGACATAATCAGGAGCTTGATCACACCCGCAGAAGAGGCAGGACCAGACGCCTTCATTAAGCCTTCTCTTGGCTCAGTCTGGATAGAACTTTCTTTCCTTGTGCTACTTGCATGAAAAGCAGCTTCGCACACAGGTACTCAGACCATGCTTAGCCATAGGGCTGCCTACTGATCAGAAGTTGGCCTGGGAGCCCAAAGGAAGAGCGTCACTTAAGAAGTTAACTTTCTAGGAAATCTCTGAATGGGTAGGTTGGACAGTTTGACTTCAGTAGGATAAAGTAAGTGTAAAGAATGGGGCTCTCTGGTGTGCTGTGCTTTCTCACTAGCTCTCTGAAAATTGAGATGAAAAGAGGGGAAAAGATGAGAAGAAGGGAAAATGGCCACTTGAAAAAGCATAAGACAACATCTTTCACTTGGGGTATGCAGATATTTCGGCCAACTTCTTTCGAATCCTAGAGGTAGCATTCAAGAGCTAGATACAGAGTATTGTCCTGGCTTTGCATTAGTGAGTGAACTTGGGCAAGATAGTGACGTGTGTGTGTGTGTGTGTGTGTGTGTGCCACGGTTTCCTCACCTGTCAGATGGGGATGGAGACAGTGTGCCTGCCCACCGGGTTGTGGTCAGAATTCGTGAGTTAATACGTGTGGAGGGCTCGGGGCGAGGCCTGGCATCATGGGGGTCACCACGTAGCTTTTGGTCAGAATCCTAGTGTGAGTTGCAAGGAACCGTGCCCTTGCCCTGCAAGTGTTTGGTTTGCCATGGTCTTTCCAAAGCTGAAACATGAGCAGACGTTAAAATGGGTGAACGGAAGGCCCAAAGGCTTGCACACCTCTCCTTACAGCTGCTGTAAAGCTTATACGGACCAGTCCTATTTAAGTGAGAGGCATGTGTGCTGTGCTGTAGATTCAGAAGACCACAGTGGGTCCTTTCATTCCGGGTGTCTTTGAACAGAGAGCGTCTTTGTGGAGGGGATGGTTGGAGGGACTTGCCAAGGAGCCCAACTGGATCCTGTGCCAGCTGCTGGCCTGTTCTCTGGAGGCCAACTCAGGTCTTCCACAGTCACTGGAGTCCCCCACTGCCAGGAGGTCACCCAGATTGAAAAGCAAGTGGAGCGGTCCAAAAGCAAACCAGATTTCTGCTCTGTTTCACTTCCTGTTCTGAACTGTCAGATTTTTGCCAGCACACCCTTGCTTAGATGAACAGACTTGTGTGATCACCTAATCTGCTCCTGGGCTGAAGGTTGGGTTCAGGGGACTTATTCAAGGTCATGCAACATTTGCTCATGGTAAACAAATAGTTACTGAGTCTGGGGTCTAAATGTTGGTTTTGGCGGCAGAGCAGCACCGGCACTTGGTCTTCCTCTTTCTGATCCAGTGTTCCTTCCCCAAGCCCTAGAGCCTCTCTTACCTTTCCCCTCCTCTCCCAGGGACATGTCATCGCAGCTACGGGATATTCATTCTCAAACGTAGGTGTTACCTCTGAGTCTGTAGGTGGAAAATGTAATGTATAAAACAGATAGACCCAGAGCCCCCAAATCTACCAGAATGTCATGAGGACAAGATTCAGATTCAGTCCGAACATTCAGTAAGTAGAAAAAAGCAGCCAAGGATCCTATCTGGAATTTCTTAAGGATATTGAAGGAAATGCAGATGGAGGTAGGATATGATGATTTGTATTCATTTCCTGATTTTCCCTTAACCTAGCAATGTGGCCATTGCCAAGGCAATGAACCTTCTTGAGAGTCTGGAAAGGAAAATAAAGAAAATGACATTTGCTTCACTTACCTGACAGAGCTAACGTGAGGCTCTAATTAGAATGATCTATGATGCGGTACTTTTTTTGGTCAAAATAATGCCATAAATACCGATTATATTCCTGTGCTTTTTTCCCCAAAAGATTACATGTCCTTGAATGATGGGTGAGCTGCGTTTAGCCACGTTGGCTCGGCTGCATGATAGGATCTTTTCAATTAGAAAGGAGACTGTGTTGTTTCCCTTTCGGTCCCAGCCAGTTCTACATGGGCCACCATTGCTCACTTAGACAACCCTTCAGTGAGAGGACATGGTGGGATCAGAGCACATGGACCCCCACAACTGTAAAAACAACTCGAACCACTTGCTCAGGGGACACCAACAGAGGTGCCACCTTCTTAACCAAAGAACCAAATCACAAGCCTACAATTTCTTGTTTATCTCATTTTGATCTTTCTAAGGAAGGTTTTGAGGTTTTGAAATCTGTGGAGCCAAGATCTGTTGTTCGTTTGTTTGTGTACACCCTTCCTTGTGATTTTGCTTTATTCCAAAAAGAGGACACAAGGTGGCTAACAAAGATTAATATAGCAACTAAAAATTTTTTAAAAAAGAAAATTAAGGAGAAGGGACTATAAAGCAGAAGAGGAAACAAGACAAAGCCAGGGTAGGGTCAGTTCACAAAATGCCTGCCCAGCACAGTGCCTGGTGCAGATGCCTGAAGGTGTTGGACTCTGAGCGCCCCAGCAACTAAGAAAAGAGGCAGACTCGAGTGGTTTGAGATCTGTGCTGTCCATCCCATTCAAGTAACTTTGTTAATCAGGCAAGCATTCTGAAATAATTGGGAACCTGTGCCCTTTTCTAGCAGTGGTTGAGTCGTACTGTGAATAATGTTTGTGATGGTGTTCTTCCCACAGACACAGTGCTTAGCTCTATGTGGCCGTCCTGATAACATTGTAAAGTGCAACCCACGGCCTGACAGTTCATCAAAGTCACTTCTACAAGAGCCAGAGCACCCTAGTGGAGTTCACACTTTTCTGCTGGTTAAATTTCATCTACAAGGAGCATTTAAAGAAACAAAAGGGAAGAAAGAGCAACCCCATGGCCTGTGTGACAATCAGCCATGAGAAATATCAGTTACAACTTTCAGAAGAATTGAAAACTTAAGCATTAAGGTGATATTCTCCTGTAAGAATTTGAAGAGCCAAAATTCTGCATCATCAATTTGGGATACATGTATAACCTTTGAGGGTCCCCTGAGCAAGGAATGGGATTATTTCATCTGGATAAACTAACCAGTTCACATACTTGAAGTACAGCCAAACACTCTCCCCCTGGACCTAGCCTGAGGGGAACACCCTAGGGAAGAACCCAAACTTCTCTAAACAAAAGTACTCTTTCGGAACATCCACCGAGGACAGAGGGGCAGGAAGACTCCAGTGACCTACTCCAATAGAGGAAGGCCTGGAAAATTTTGAGAGTGGGTATTATCAGTCATCCCCCAACCAGCAAAAAAAATTAAGAAACTTATAACAACCCATTGAATATCTCATTTTAAGTGAGACAACTTGTGAAGATGTAGATGAAAACATACTTCTAGGTAGTTCAGTAAAGGTGGGGCATCGGCCAAAAGTTTTAGGGTAGATGGTTTAAGCCACTCCTTTTTGGCAACAAGACCACTGTCATCTACATGCTTAATTACATGAAATTTGCGAATGCTTAGACTCATTCCCTTCTTTTATCTTCCCACCTTTCTTTTAGATGGCAAATCAGTGCCATGCCAATGCCAGTCATTGGTGGATCTCTGGTTAGAAAAATACTCTTAAGCCTTGTTTATGTGCAGCCTAAAGAACATTGGGGGCCAGGAGGGCTGTCTGAGAGAGGCATAGAAGGGTGGAGGGGTGGTCTGAGGCTCTGCCAGCCTTTCTCCTCTTCTCTCTACACAGTTGACCATATTGAATGCAACAAATACCAATGGGATCAGGGATTTGCTGGGGTTTAGTGGAAGAGAAAAAGTGGAGTGGAACAGAGACCTTGCCCACAAATAGCTTTCAACCTAGATTGTAGAGTAGGTAAGACATATTCAGATAACCAGAATTTAAGGCACAATGTGATATAAACTCTTAGGATTGAGAAGACAGAAAATGCTTCCAAAGAAATGTAAGATACTGTTTTGTCTTCTTTTACCGCAAGTCTCTTAACTTGGTTCAGTTCAAAAAAATCTTGTGTCCCCGCCAGGTGCCTGCCCCACAGGAGGGGCTGCAGGTCCAGCAGGAATCAAGCACAGGCCTTACCTCCTAGCAAGAGTCATCAGAGCTTTGTAGAGGTGTCTGCTTGAGGTCGGGGACTTGGTCTTTCTCTGACATGTTTTGGTATGTCCCGTGAGACAGTTCCATGCCCAGGAGGAAAGAGAGCAAAGATTTTTCCAGGAAAGACATTGACATCGAAACCACAGCAGCTGGAAATTGGCAAGGTGCCCTCAGAAGGTTGGAGAAGTGATTTATTTTTCCAGCCTCACCACAGGAGCCAAGACCCTGGTAGATGCCTCCATGCGTTAGCGGCAGCTGATCTGAGTGAGATCATTATTAATTATTAATCACTTCTGAGTGTCTTTCTCAGGAACTACAGACTCTCCTGAGTTGCAATCAATACTGTGTACACCTTGCACAAGGAACTGAGTGGCATGTAATTATAAAACAGTATTGATTCTTGGCAGAGGGGTTGAAAATGTACAAATCCTTCACATAAAAATCAGCTAAATCTTCAAAAAGCCTTGATGATGATGATATTTATTTATTTATTTATTTATTTTGCCAAGAAAGAGACCGACGGTGGGAGTCAAAAACTTGAAATGTTAGCTAAAGTAGGGCTAGTTCCTGCCAGGAGCCAGATCTATACACATAATTATTTTACTCTCTGTGCTGGCATTGATTCACTTGGGTTGAGTGTTGGAAAGATCTCTGTTTTGGGTCTATAATCCAGATTATTCAGTCAGTTCCTTTGATAATGTTTTCTACTCGCATCTTCCTGTATTATTTTTCAGTGAAACAAATAATTACACATCTGGAGCTTGACTCATCCCATCCCCCAATATAACCCTCATTCCTTTCCCTAAACCTGCTTTTCTTCCTGTTTCAAACCATCTGCTCTGCCCCTTGGCCAGGAACTTCACTCACCCTCACAAGCCCCATAGTCCCCAAATCCTGCCTATTTGATTTTGGCCTAATTCTAATTTCTACTTCTAAGTTGGCATCTACTCCAGTCCTGTTGGAAGAGTTGGAAATCTGGAGAGCCTTTAGTCCGTCTTCCTTTTGTCTGTGTCTCCATTCTCAGCAGCGATCGTGAACATGGACTCTCCCACTGCCTCTGCTTAACTCACTGACACCCTGTCATGTTCTGCAGGCACCCATAGAATGGCCTGGTGTTGCACTTAGGCTTCTAATCTTCCCCCCCGACCCGACTCCCTCCTACCCTGTCTTGTGGCTGTCAGAAGCCTCCTTGAAAATGCAAGTCTTGGTCATAGCATTTGACTGCAGAAAGTCCTCCAGTGGCTTCCTGTCACCCACAATCTAAGGAGGACGAAAAATGGTTGATCTGGAAGCGATAGATGTTGAGTCTCAAAAAAATGTAGCTTATCTCGAAGACTCAGAGGTCACTGGAAGACAGATTGTAGGCGGGAGCCGCCTTAGGAAGGCTTCCTCATCTGTGGGCTTCTTTGGAGTTTTGAACGTCTGCCTGGTTAACTGGGGCTGTGACGAGAGCTTTTGTCCTAGAAGGCTCTTTCCCTGTTTGCATAAAGCTAGCCATCAGGGTCATCTAGTCACAACCCATGCTGTTTTGGATAACTCCTATTTTTTCAGCCAGGCAGGGAAGAACTGTTGAGAATGTTAAAAGGGAATGGACCCCCCTGAGAGGTTCCCCCAAACCTCATATTGGGGGAAGAAAAAATCCTAATGTTGGTACAGGGCTCTGACACCAAGGGCTGTGGCACTTCTCAGAAGGACCGCTAAGGGCCGGTGGTATAGGAAAACAGTCTGTGACGTGTGACTGTCCTGAGCCTTACAGGATGTTCAGCATCCCTGGCCCCTCGTACTATGTGCCAGTCATGGCCTCCAGTCAAAGAGACCACTAGAAAAACTCTCCCATGCCCTCGCACATTCCAAATGCTCCCGGGATTGGGGAACAATACTGTCCCACTGAGAAACATTAGTTCCTGTCATTATTCCTAAGATGTTCTCCTTTTCTGAGAGCATCATGAAGTGCTGGATTAATCTGTGATCTCTCTATCGCTTCTGTTGCCTCTTCATCTCTGGAATGACTTTTGAGTTCAGACTGTGGAGTTTCATTGCTTAGCTTTGAAATCAAGCTCCACTACTTACTGGGGCATGACCTTGCACATGAGGATGACCTTTGACAACTGCATAATCTCCACCTGTTTCAGTTTTCTCATATAAAGTGGGATGATAATAATCTCTACGTCAGCATATTTTTGTGAGGATTAAATAAGATAAAGCATGAAAGGTGCTTACCACACTGTCACTGTCGGAGGCCTGGTGAGTGTAGGAGATAATGACAATGAGTTTAAGGGTCTTACTTGAATGAGAAGTCGAAATTGACACAAGTGAATAATCTGGAAGATAAAGGCAGCGTGATGTATGGGATGGGGTAATGAACAGGGTCAGGGTCAATGAATTCTGTTGTACTCTCAGCTGTTAGTTACTGTAGGGCCTTGAAGGTGTCACTTCATTTCTGTGGATTTTGCTTTCTCTTCTCTTTGAAATGTTTGCCCTAGGTGGCGTCGAAAAGAGTGACTGGCATGAGCACTGGAAACGCTTTAAAACCCATAGACTCTCGTAAACAGTCTGATGATGTGCCAGGGTCAGCCAATAGGGAGAACGCACCTAGCAACAGGGACTTCTTGGGAGGAGGCAAACCCCGGGAGTCTACTTGCATGGGAAAGGGCAGGGTATTTGCATGCCTGAACTGCTCCCTGTGCCCCCCATCCATCCTGGCCAGCAAGTCCCCCAAGAGCACAAGACAGAAAGAGACCTCGGGCGTGTAGGCAGCTATGGAGAAGGGCGCACATCTGCGGTTCGGCAGCCCTCGCTGCGGCCTTCCCCACAGCCCCGCACCAGCTCCGCTTCCTTCATGGTTGTCTGCTTGTGGCCCCACAGCAACAACGGCGGGAGAAGGAGCTGCGGAAGCAGCAGGAGAGAGAGCAGCGCCGGCACTACGAGGAGCAGATGCGCCGGGAGGAGGAGAGGAGGCGCGCGGAGCACGAGCAGGTACAGCGGGGCCCGGGGCCCGGAGCCCACAGTTGGCCCCAGCGGGAGCTCCAGCTCCAGCTGACCGTCCCTGGGGTGTGGGGTCACCGTCTCTTAGGACTGCTCAGTTAAAGCGGGTTTTTACTCTTTCTCAAGCTGCTCTTCTCACCTATTCAAGAAGTCAAACGCACAGCCCTTGGCAATGCCCACTCGTTGAGCCTCGCTTCCTGCCCAGGCCAAAGTCCCCTGCACACCTTGATCTTTGGGTTCTCCCGACCCTGGGTATCTACTTTGAAGGTAGCACTGAAGCATGGTAAATGAGCCACATGGTCCTCTTTCACTGCTTCCGAAGGGCTTTCCTGCTCCTCGGTCTCCGGCGTCCCGTCGGCGCGGCGGAGGCGGGGCCCTCCGTCGTCGGTGGAACCGCATTCGGACCGCGCGGCGCTCCGCGGGGCGGAGGGCGGGGCCCTTACGGAGACCGCGCATGCCGGCCGTCCACAATCACTCTCTTCCTGCTGCTTGCACAGGATCCTGACCTTACGGCATAGTTACTTCCGGGTGGCCCATAAAGAGGGAACCTGCAATGAAGAGCTTTAAAGTGTAGCTGGGTTTATGAAAACCGTACAGTCACAGCAAAGCCCCGAGCCCCCTCCGTCGGCTGTCGCAGGTGGAGGACTTGTGCTTTGGACTGCGTTGAAATGCTTTTGCTTCGGTGCTTTTCCTGTTTGGTGAGGGGGTGTCTGGGCATTTTGTTGTTGTTTTTTTCCCCTCCTTCTTTCCTCACTTTACTTGGCAGCACTTGTCACCTCAAAGAAATTACCGGTTCTTTTTCTCTCTCTTTCTCTCCTTGTGTTCCTCTGAATGCTCTGCTGCCTGCCTCTCCAGGAGTACATCAGGCGACAGTTAGAGGAGGAGCAGAGACAGTTAGAGATCTTGCAGCAGCAGCTACTGCATGAACAAGCTCTACTTCTGGTAATGGGAAAGCAGAGGGCCAGCCACCTGCTCCGTGTTCATCCTGTGTGCGTGTGTGCCCCCATGTGTGTCCCCCTCACGTGCCAGCCCACAAAGGGGGGGATCCTCCAAGCCTCGTGGACCTCAGAAGTCTCATGGAAACCCAGTGCACTTCCTGACCTAGCTGGCCATCCGAATGCCTTGGAGACCCTGTCATGCATTCTTTAGTAACTCAGTCTCTTTGTGAAACTTTAGCAGGAATCCAGGCTTATGACAGGGTCAGGCTGTTGTCGAGACCCACTGTGTTTATTGCAGAGTAATTTTTAAGGTCATTTGCAACATGCTGGAATACAATCACAGCGAAAGACACCTCTTCTGGAAGAACCCACTCGGCTCTGCAGTCATATTTCATTTGCAGACTATTAGCTTTACCCTTACGATGGGAACATTTTGTGTTCCCTGCTCACACGGCTTCCTCTTGAAGTACTTTTTTATTATTATCGCCCTGCTCTCCAAATGAGCTGCTTGATACATTTTTTTTAACTGAACTTCTTATTCAGTGGCACTATGTTATTTTTTAGCCTGTGTGTACAGTTGCTAATGACCTTTGTTGGCCCAAGTTTTGTGAAACACAAGATGATTTGAGCGGTATCTGTAGCTACTTGTTTAGTTTTGTACTTAATTGGGCATGTTTGAATAGTTTAATTACTAAACCAGGAAGTGGATGGCTCCTTATAAGGCTTGGGTGCTGACTGTCCAAATGTCTTCATTACTGCTACTTTCTTGGCCCCCAGTCAGGGACAAGTCAGTTGGCAAGGGGTAGTGTTCTGTAGGGATTGCCATTAAAGCAGTAGTGTTTTCAGGAAATGCTAGCCCCGGCCATAGCCTGTCTCTGTGGCATGTCCTGACGTCCTTTGGTGGTTCTGTTGGCTTTTCTCATTATCATCTCTTTTGGCAATATTGCATGTTTCTCCGGTGCCAGCCAGTGGTTTCCATATGGTGATCTGGCTTTTCCTTTGCTTCTCTTTTCTGGTCCGGATAGGAATATAAGCGTAAACAATTGGAAGAACAGAGACAAGCAGAAAGACTACAGAGACAGCTAAAACAAGAGAGAGACTACCTGGTGTCTCTTCAGCATCAGCGGCAGGAGCAGAGGCCGGTGGAGAAGAAGCCACTGTACCATTACAAAGAAGGGATGAGTCCTAGTGAGAAACCAGCATGGGCCAAGGAGGTAAGTGCGCTAGCAAGTGTAGCCACGTCCTGGTGGCTCTAGTGACGTCACCCAGTAGAAGCAGAGAATTGAACTAGTGCGTCACAAATGGAAAACAATTCATCTTAAGAAGTGCACGCTTTGTTTTTGGAAGAGCCATAATATCTGTAGAGAATTAACAAGGCACCTTAATTCATTAGTGGGTTTTGTTTTTCAGGGATTGATTTTTTTTTTCTTTTTTGTCTCTAGTGGTTATAAGGGATTTTTGTAAGTAATAACAGGAAGTAGAAAAATCATTTTTCTCATAGGTGTCCAAATGAGTTTGTGGCTTGAGGATTTTTAGTGACTTCCCCTTGAAAGAATGTAATTTAATAAAGACTTAGGGAATTTGAGGTAGAATCCTTTCCTGTCCGTACCTAGACCCTGAAAGTGATCATTAGCACTGTCGCTGACACTCCCTTGTTCTGTTGTGGTGCGAAGGGACACACAGTTGGTCTCAGACCAGCGGTTGTGGTAACCACTTCCGGGATCAGAGGTCATTTGTGGGGTTTTTTGTTTGTTTTCTTTTGCAAATCAGCTACTAGAGTGAGGACACATTTTCAAGAACTTGGCTCTGTGGTGAGCTGTTTTAAAAATCTAACTAAAAACTATCTGGGTGGTAGGAAAAAAGGTGGGCAAAGCAAAGAAACAAGATCAGCCAAGATTAACCACCCTCCTAGGAGTCACTGTGCCAGCTCGTGCGCAGACAGCCTGATTTTCTGTTCTGTCATGGTTTGTGGCACCCAGTGATTTCCTTTATTTTCTTGTGAGCATAGCTAGTCATTTAATAGGATGTTTGTGTTATTTTGTATTTTGTTCTAGTATCTTCAGGTATTTATAGCCAGAGCTTATTTCAAGTTATCTAGACTACAGTCTTCCCAGAACTAGATTTCTTACATAAGATCCTATTTTTACAAAAATGTTTCTGTCTTTTTGTATTTTTTTATTCTCTTTTATGTACATATAGAAAATGCTTGAAACCATGTTGCGCTAAGGTTAATGATGATTGCTGAAAGGGCAGTGGAAACCACAGGGTGTGTTCTTTAAGCTTTTTTGTATTCTTACATATTGTTTAAATCTTTTCTAATGATCATGTGCTATTTTTGCAAAAATCAAACCTTTTTCTTTTACAACTTAAAAAACGGAATCTGTAGAGAAAATCGTTTGGTGTCCCGTAAAGAATGAATGTTTTTGGTCACTTTCCTTGAGAGTCTATAAAGATGATTTGTATTTACCTATGTCTGTAACAGCTGCCTCTTTCTCTTAGATCAATAATTCATTTTTGTGATCCTACTCCCAGGTACGGCACCGACCCTTTAATAACCCACCTGTTCTTCCAGCTAAGCAGAATCCCTCTGCTGTTAGACAGCAGCTGAGGTGTGTCCTGGCTGGCAGAGGCATGCCACCATCCACCACTGCTAAACCATTTTCTAGCCCTGCCAAGTTGAAACCCTCAGCTAAGCCACACTCACAGCTCCTGATCACGGCAGGTGTTCAGAAGGCTGGAAAACTAGGCTCCACCAAGCCAATGCCAGGAGCACCTGCAGAAATTAATGATTCCAGATCAAGACTCCTGCTGGAGCCTCGCTCACGGAAGAAAGGTGGACCCGCTTGTTCTAGTAGAGTTGGTCTTGAAGAACCGCCGAAGGCTCAGGAAGCCTCGAGGACCGCAGTGAGATCCCCTAGGCGATCTCGCTCCCAAGGATGTAGTCCAACTCAGGAGTTAGGATCTGAGGTCATTTGCGTATCCTCTCCCAACATCTTCAAAGTGACAAGCCCCAAGTTGTCCATCACTGCAAGTAAGGAGGGCCTTAGAGACCCCTGTGGACCTCGTGGCTGGAGGGGCATGAGTGCATGCATCCTTCCAGGTACCCCGACGCCTCTAAGAACTGCTGTATCGCTAAATGACCTCTTCTTGATGCATGACCCCATGGCCCTCCGTGTTCCCAGCCCCAAGCATGGGTTTAGGAGAGGGACACCTACAGAGCTCATTGGAGAAGACCGTGATTCTCCTCAGAGCATTCCAGAATTCCTCCTATCCCCTGTGCAGCTCCCTCACACGCAGATGTACCGGAAAACGGGGAGAAGCCTGGAGCAGTTCCCACGTCCTTCCTTCCACCTCTACCCAGCACGTTCTCATGTGAACTTGATCACTCTGACTCCACTGTTACCGAGTTACTCTTTGTCCTCCTCACTAAGTTTCCTGGCCTATCCTCTCTGTTCAGAACTAGTTCACGGTTCCCGAGCTCTCAGAAGCCACGGCATTCCTGGGGGCCAGTCTTTGCAGATGCCAGCAAGATGGTTTTCTAGACCTTCTAATTCCCCTGTGCTTCCTGGCCAGGCTCCTAGCAGTGAAAGAAACACGGCAGTTGGGCGTGCAAACAACCCAGCTGTGTCAGCAAGCACTCCCGATGTGAGGCTCCCTGGCCATCATAAAGCTGGGCCACCTCTGGTGGGTGACATCTTCGAAGGTCCCTGGCTTCCTAGCAGCTGGCACTCTTCTTTGGGCTTCATGCAGTTCTGGACATATGGGGAACATTCTTTGGGGATTCATATTTAGTCCTATCCTCCTGGGCGTGGTTAACGTAATCCAGCTTCCAACTAACCAATCTATTCATGAAGCAGTTCCCAAGTCTTAAAAGAGTGGGTGTTCATATTTTAGAAGAGAGATGAAACATTTAGATCACAGAATGAGTGACGGTGCTAAATTTGGGATCGGAGTGACTCGTGTACAAATAAGAACAAATAATTGTCTGCTTTGGTTTGATTCATCATTTTCTTAACACCCACTTCTTAAAATGGGAATAAAACTGGATGTGAGGATCCTTATCTTCTTGACCTTTTAATGCTTGTTGTAGCGATGTATGCACTTCCCGAGCTCTATTTAAAGGTTTCTTTCCCTACAGTAGGGAGGTAGATGGAGATGAAAGTAGCTAGATGGCAAAATTCATTTCAGACCTTTAGAGACAGACAGAATTTTGAGCCCAGCCATATCTAAATCATCAACCAAGAATAAGAACCTGAGTCAAGCTCTCTTCAGGAGTTAGAATAAAAGGTACCCTTTCTTTTTCAGATGTGTTCTCTACTGGGGTACAAAATAGAAATTATCCTTGCCAGGGAGGAATGGGCAGCTGTGGGCATGCCACAGGCTCCTGTGATACAGGGTCCAGACCTCTCTTGTCCCCAGTGCCCTTGAGACACCCCCGCAGCCGTCTCCTCCCCTGGCAGCTTCTGTGACTTGCACCATATTTGTCTTCTAACTCAGCTTTCTCCCTCCTCCCCAGGATGGTTTGTCCCTCCTCGGTTATTTTCCCATCCCCTTATTTCTCTTCCTTTTTTCAAATTGACAGTTTTTCATTAGCTGGGATAATGTTATCATGCCCCACCCTCGGTGATTTTGTTGCTTCATTGTGTAAAACATAAGTGATCATCGCATTTCACACTCGCTTTCTCATTAATTTGTTGGGTGTAATAAGAAGAAATGAAAATATTCAGTCATTTGCAAATCTTGTTGAGTTCCTCCCTCTCTCCATTTACAGAGCATTCTGTCTGTCCCGATGGTCACATTGACTGGGATATTCAGATTCCGGCCAGAGAGAAGCTTGCCTGTCTCTATTAAAAGGAAGGGTGGTGGCATTTTTACCCCTTGCAAATTCTCGACCATTCCTGGATTGGGATGGAAGTCTGATTTGTTTCTGTAAAAACATCAGTATGATATTCCGTTGAACATCAGCAAAAATTGAAGGTCTTTTTCCCCTCCACTTTTTGAAAGATGGTGATTCCTTTTCTTACAATACCTTTTGCTTATAATGGGGCAGATTCCTTTCCTTCAAATGGCATGTGATTGGGCCTGGCAGTGATTGGGTATGCGCCCCCTCCCTGTATTTTTTCAAATTTTCTTCTACACACAGTCGTGACAGAATGTTCCCTCTCCATGAATACTGTATGAGATTGTATTTTCGTTTTTTTCAACACTCCTTCATGTTCTTACTCCCTGATACATTCCAGTCATCTGGTCATGGTTTTATTTGGCAAACGATGGGCCAAGATGTCTCTTTATATCTCGTCAGCCCGCTGGACTCTGAAATCCCTGTATGGAAGAACTCCTCCACTTGGTTTCCCCTACTCTACACTGATGTGGTTCCCCCCCCCCCTTTTTATATGAGTCATTTTACAGATGAGGTCCCAAATTACCACTTAGAGAGTGTACGGCTCTGCTCCCTTCTTTGCTCAGTTTCTGCTTCGCTCTCTTACGAGCTGGCCTAAGAGAGACCTGGAAAGGAGTAAGGAGTTTGAGTTCAAGTTCTTCCACCTCCCGACTAGATGACCTGGGACAAGTCTTGGAGCTTTCCTGAGGCTTGGCTTGCATTCCCTTTCAGGAATGCCTTTGGGCGCTCCTGTCTGTGAATGTGCCATTGAAATGATAAGCGCTGTGCAGATACACATGAAATCTAGTCTTCAACACAGTCATGTTTTGTTTCCAAGGCCACTGTCCCCCACAAGGAGGAAGCGTTTGGCCTCTGTTGTTTCTGGTTTGAATTTCACAAGGACAGTCCGCATGGAGCCCCTCTCCCCGACCCCCTTCCCCCCGGTGATACACACACACGTCTTCATTCCCCATCTCAGCGCGAAAGCTTTGCCTTATTATTTTTAAGTTACGTGCTCCATCCCCAGGAAGACCTCTCTGCTCTTCTCTGGACAAGTGTCCAGGCTTTTGACTTCAGATGAAACTCCATTTTAAGCATTTCACGTGAATGAGAGTGTCCCCTGTTCTCAGAGGTGCCTCAGAGAAGGCGTGTCCCCAGTCTTGGTCCGTCCGCATCTGCTCCTGCTCCTGTGGTTTTGCCAAAGAAAAAATATGACACAGCTCTTTATGTGACCAGAGTGAATGCAGGGTCCTAAAGGTCTAGTGAGTCCCTAAACATTATTTGTTGACTTCTTTCTCTTTCTTCAGCATTGCCAGTAAAAACAAAAACATCAGTTGTTCAGTTGGAAGAAAAGGAATTCCCATATGATTGTGTTTAATTCACCATGTATAAATAAGCTTTCAAGTAAGGCCTTCTGGGCTTTCATGGACCCCACAGATGCTGCATCATATAAAATATTATAAAAATGCACCCATATGATGTTGTAAATACATTTTTGCTGTCAACATCTAAAAAACTACTGCTATAATTTTGTTCTGAGATTTTTCTCTCAGCAGTTTTTATTCATTATTGCTAAATGAGACATTGTAAGCAATGAATTGTTGTCAACGTACAAACTAATTCAACAATTGACATTGCTGTGTTTCCTTTTATACATGTTTAAACATATTTGCATTTATTTTGAGAAATTTTTTGAAGTCCTGTAAACAACAAATTTGTTTTCAGGTCTTCTGTGTTTAGATAGCCTTTATGTGTCTCAGAGACCTTAGACATCACTTCTGTAGAACCCTGTGGACAATACAGCCAGGCCTGGAGCAGAATTTTATTTCTGAGACTGTAATTATGTTTCTTTTTTCTCCCTATAATGCAGCAACACATAGGAAAGCATTTCTGCTGAGGTGATCTAAATCTCTCCAAATTTTAGTTTTGATGTTAAAACCATCCTTTTAATGAGAAAAAAAAAATGGTTTTGTACTAAAACTGATCAGTCTCTCCTAATCTTGTTCTTTGTGTTCACTGATAATCCCTTCAAGTATGCAATCCTTCGTAACCGGTATCTTTTTTGTCATGGCCCAGCACCTTGAGACTCTGTGTCTCTTGCTACTAGAACATTCTTTTTTGGTGATACCCTGACATTTGACATCTCCTTGGAGCAGGAGGTTGGAGCAGAGGCTCAGTTCATAGATTTACTTTTAGTATCACGCAAGGCAGATCAAAACATATCGTCATTGTACTGCAGTGTTGAATCACATATATCCTTATTCTGCGTGAAAAACAAAACAAAACACTTTTTTTTTTTTCTAACTCACATATCCATCTCTTTTTCAATTAGTAGAATAAGATGTGGTGAATCAGGAGATAGGCCTTTGCCCAATACCAAACTAATCAGAAGGGGCCTGAGCCTAGGTACACCACCCAGCGTCTCCTTTCTTTGTCTGATAGTAGGGTGTTTGATTGGATGTCTTTGCTCCAGTCCTCATGCTGTTCCTTTGGTGCAAAAACAAAGGGCAGCATTTTCTTCCTGAAAACCTTAGGACAAGGTTCTCTTGAGACAAAGTATATAGCCAAATGGCTCATTATTACACCTTTCTCATAGATTTTCAGACTTCTCTGGACAAGCTCCAACCCAGGAAATTTCACCAGACTGAATCATCCTGAAATAATTTGTGCAGTGTAACAGTAGATTATCTATACCATGTATTTTAGGATGGTACAGCCTGACACATACGAATGGTAGATTCTTGTATGCAAACCAACTGATGGAAGGCATAGGGAACTTTACTAGAGAGAGATTAGTACTAGTTATTCACAACTAATCAAACCCATTAGCTGCCTATAAAAGTCAGCCCCTCACTTTTCTGCCCTGTTCATTTCCCACGACAGCCGTCGAGCCCATGTGGCCTGTGGTAAGAATACCTCGTTCACTGGAACCTTGCTGCTGGCTGTTGCCAAAAGAACTCTTGATGATTTCTTTGCTCAAGATGGAGTCTTTTTTGACTCCATCCCCGCCAGGCAGACTTTTTCTAGTGCTATTCTTAATGTGCTGTCTCTGTGTGTTTAAAACTGAGTGTATTTTACAGATTAAAAAAATAATAATGGCAAGTAGTCTCCACTCCGAATACATTTGGTTCCTGACTGTCGGGTAACAGGTGCCTGTGGTTTGGGAAGCCAGATATTTATCTGAAAATGTGTCTGAATCTCTTGGGTTCCTTAGCTCAGACGGCAAATGGCTTGGACTCTCGGAGTTTGGATGGTGAGAGGTGCTCGTACATGGCATTTATCTATTAACGGTCTTCCATGGAAATAAGAAAATGGCTAATATTTGACCAATTCCTGTGGTCTGGAAATAGGCACTTTCTTTTCAAGGAGTCTAGTATTTAGAAAAGCAATACATTGCATGGCTTGCTTTCAGTTGATCTGCCACTGTCTTTATGGGACTTTCTCTTTCTGGTCTCAGCTCAGAACTGGCTATATTCATTTCTTATGCTCAGTGCAGCAGCTAAATAATTACCGCTGATGTAATACTTTGCCCACACGCACACACAAAGTATACATGTTCTGGTTTATAGGTCTGGCTCTTGGTAGCTAACACTCTTTGGTGTGTGGTAAGCTTCCGGGACATGGAGTTTCAAAACCAAAGTCAACTGGATGTCAATTGTAGGTACCTTGCACAGCCATGGTGGGAGAGGAGATGTTGAGTCACCCCTGTGGGACGGTTTTCTATTCTGCAGCATACCTTATTATGTTAAAATGTTTGCAGTTAGTATGAGGGCTTCAAAACAGACTTATTCTGTATATGGGACTGAGTCTGCCTCTAGAAAGATCCAAAATGGAATAGGAAGGATGGGAAAGAATAGCTCTTTTGAATTTTTCTTTCAAATCAGGCCGTGAAATGAATAAAGAGCTCCATACAGATATGTCTGGGTCTGTGTGTGGGTTCTGGGATGGGCCCTTGGAACCCTCCTCAGTGAGACAGCAAAGGGAGTTCAGGCTCACACTGAGGAGTCGTCAGGGTGGGTGGGCTGCCCGGCAGGTTTGGAAAATACAGCTGCCAAATTGACCCGAAAGAAATAAAGGACAGGCTGAGATGCATCTGAAAGAAAAGGGCTGGACCTCTTGAAGTTGTCAGAGGTCTTAAATCATGCCTCACGGTGTACATCTTGTTTATCTGAATTTCCATTTGGAAATAGCCTCTGTGATGGTCTGTCTGCTGCAGACATGAACTGAGGGGAATCTTCCCCACAAAAAAGGGCATTCCTGGGACCGTGAGCCTTTCCTGCGGAACCCTTCTGATCAGTTACCTGCTTTGGGCTGAGAGACTCAGCAGGAAAGGGGATGACAAGGGAAATAAAGTGGCCCCAGAAGAGAGAGGGTTGGAGGTGGGGAGAAGGGAGGGGTGGAAGTGAGAACGAATGTCACACAGGGACAAAGAGTGAGAAGGGGACAGAGTGAGGCAGCAAGTCCAGGCTGGAAATGGAAAGGAGTATTTTAGGGAGCAGGGAGACAAGTGAAAAGAAAAGGTCCTAATGAGGGGAAAAGAAACAATACAGGCCGTCTGAAGATAGGTCCGCTCATTAAGAGCGCCTGAAACACCCGCTGGCCTATCAGTAGGGCCTGTGAGGAAACACAGGGTGAGTGGTCTTGAAGCATAACATTCTGAAGCATAACATATCCTGAAGCATAACATTCACCTCCCCTGTCACCTGAGTCAGCTTGTGAGGAGTTTTCTGCTTTCCTGAGCTGTCTCAATGCCCACCCCAGTTCCCTCCGTGTCCCTCACTGATGCCATGGCTTTGTGACCCATCAACAAGAAAATATCCAGTCAGTGCAAGGTAAACTCCTAAGCAGGTCCCAAACTCCCCACTGAAATAGCACAGGATACGGGGAGCTTACGAGGTCAGGTCTGCGCGTTTTGAGCTAGTGTTTACTCCAACAGAAAAGAGCTTTTTCAAGACTGCAAAGCAGGTATGGAGAGTTTGGGCCCCTGAAGATGAATTGATCAGAGGGACCCAAACATGGCTGTGCAGGTGACTACAGAGAATCCTCACAAGGCAGCAAAACAGCTTCCATCCATCTACCCACTGAAGCACCTTTTCCTTTTTTTTTTTGCTTCTAGGTGGAAGAGCGGTCAAGGCTCAACCGGCAGAGTTCTCCGGCCATGCCTCACAAGGTTGCCAACAGGATATCTGACCCCAACCTGCCCCCGAGGTCGGAGTCCTTCAGTATCAGTGGGGTTCAGCCCGCTCGGACACCCCCCATGCTCAGACCCGTCGATCCCCAGGTACCTTCCCGGCTTTCTTCCATCGGCCATCTCAGCTGGGTGTACAGTTAAGCTTACTAAAAGAACAGGGGATTGTAACTTGGATTCATACATAGGACCAGTCCAACAACGGCCCTTCATGCAGAACCTATAGTAATAGAGGAGACCTCACTGGATTTGAAGGATGGGGGAAGCGGGGAGAAAGAAAAACCACCCTCCTTAACTTTGAGCCAAGGGCAGGGTCACCTCTTGGTAAACCGGCCTCTCTGGAGACCCATGGGTGTGTCTGCCAGGTTGGAACAAGCATCCATTCAGTTACAAGCATTTGTATAGATATCTGTCATATATAAACTGTTACATTATGTTCTGTTCATTGGGATTTGGGCATGGTCTTTAACCAGAAAAACGAAATGACCTGGGATAAAATTGTGTCTTTTAAGCCAGTGGTTTCCAGAGGGTGGTCACTGGACCATTAGCATCAGCGTCACCCAGGAACTTGGTAGAAAGGCAGGTTCCCGGGTCGCCTCAGACCTGCTGATCAGCACGTCTGGGGGGGTCTGGCGGTCTGCATGTTAGCAAGCCCTCCGGGTGCTCCTAACTCCAGGATTCGAGAGCCACTGGTGTAAGCTATTTAAAGAAGAAAAAAGTTACTCCGCTCCTGGACAAGTTTCTGGAGGTTTTAGAGGACTTCTGAAATTGTAAACACTAAAAATGAAATATGAAGTGAAATAAAGTAGGGAATTTTATGAAAAATAAAGGTAATGATGCAGAGGCGGATGGTCTCACCCAAATGTCTTTGAAAACTCTTTTAAATAGGGGTGTGTTTTGTGATGCGTTTTTAAAATATGCTCTATTTTAATATTATTATTACATTCGTGGTAATTAACATTAACAAAAACGTGATTGGTTACAGTTCTTTCCTGGTTGAAGCATAACATTCACCTGAACTAGACCTTGAAGATTTTTCTCTGAGCTGTAATTAATAACATTTCAGATTTCAGACCAAAAAGGGTCCAAAGAGGCAAGGGCAGGGCTGCTCCAGGGATAAGACTTCAAGGGCAAAAGGAGCAGGGCCAGGCTGGCAGAAGAGGGCCGTGGAAATGCTCCCCAGTGGTCTGGTATTTGAGATTTCAGAACAAAGAGGGTCTGATAGGTCCCTTGCACAAAGCAGATAGTAGATTAGTGTTTTACTTAAGTGTTTAATTTGGAAAGTATTCTAGATGTTTCCCCAGCCGAGATCCATTGACCACATTCCCCGTGCCAGGCACAGTGTAAACCAAGAGATCCCATACCAGACTTGGCTCCCATCTCCAGGGTTTTACCTTCGAGATGGTAACAATGAAGTGTGAAGAGTACTAACGGTCAAGAACACTCTGAACTTTGGATTTTCGTGATGTGTCTTAAAGAGCCGCATTTCTACCCAAAGACAGCATGTCTTCCCTGCATGAACAATACCAATGCATGCCCAGTTAGGGGGCTCACACTTCTAAGAGAAACATCCTGGTGTGGAGAGATATATAGGATCATGGGTGGTGAGAGCCAGCTCACCAGAAGGCAGAAGAGCCTAGAGTTACAGGTAGGGACCAGGAGGCGCGTGAGGGTACCAGTCCAGGCCCTGGCACATATGAGCCATGAGGTCCAGGTTGCTACTTAACCTCTCTAGACCTTCCAGCCTCACGTGAAAAAGGGTGAAAATGATTGTATCCACCTCATGGTGGATGTAGTGAGTTCATGAGGAGTAAGACACCCAGAGCAGTTTTTGTTTTACAGAGCGATAGCGCTTTCTGAAGTCAAAGTTAAGGGTTTTGAGGGAGGAATTTTATAATATTAGAAGAAAAGTGCTTGTAAATCTATTATACTGCTGGCCAGTAAATGTCCACTGCAACTGGCTGTTATTAGCATCACACCTATTTCACTGACTTCTTAGGAGTCCCAAGTGACTCAATTAATTTTGGCCAGGTGCCCTGGGTCAGCCCTACACATGGCTATAAATGGGAAGTTTGGAGGAGCTTCTGAAAGCTTGCTGGAGACAGCTGTGTTGGGCTCTGTGTCCTCTAGTTTTCATCTTATGCTCTAAAATGGTATTTTCCTTTCCACTGAATGACATAGTAGCTGCTCTGCTTTTTCTTCTAATACTGTTGCTCTAATGTTGGCTTGATGTTTAGATTCCACATCTGGTAGCAGTAAAATCCCAGGGACCTGCCTTGACCGCCTCCCAGTCAGTGCACGAGCAGCCCACCAAGGGCCTCTCTGGGTTTCAGGAGGCTCTGAACGTGACCTCTCACCGCATTGAGATGCCACGCCAGAACTCGGATCCCACCTCCGAAAACCCTCCTCTCCCCACTCGCATCGAGAAGTTTGACCGAAGCTCTTGGTTACGACAGGAAGAAGACATTCCACCAAAGGTAATAGGCTAGCATGCTTTTATTGTAACTGTCATCATCCTCATTGTTTATTATTAGTATTAGCATCTCTATTCCAGACCTTCTATAGTAATGAGGAACCTGAGAATGCCAGAGCAGCACCCTTTCTCATGTTCTCCTTCTCGTTCCTAAGCTAAGACTTGGATTGTCATTTATCACTTCTGACCTTCGTTTTCCCAAGAAATAGAGGCTCAGGTCATTCAATGACTTGGAAACATCTATCCTGTATCCAGAATTAGAACTCTCAACTTCAAGCATTCCAAACTACTATTTTACTGTCCGCATTAAGAACCAGAATAATGGGGGTGCCTGGCTGGTTCAGTCGATAGAACATGTGTAAACCAAGAGATCCCATACCAGACTTGGCTCAGGGTCATGAGTTCAAGCCCTATATTGGGCGTATACATTACTTAAACAAACAAACAAAAAACCACACACACACAAAGAAAGAAAGAAAGAAAGAAAGAAAGAAAGAAAGAAAGAAAAAGAAAAAGGGGGGGAGCACCTGGGTGGCTCCGATGGTTAAATGTCTGCCTTCGGTTCAGGTCTCAGTCTCCATGTCCTGGGATCAAGGCCCGTGTTGGGCTTCCAGCTCAGCAGGGAGTCTGCTTCTCCCTCTCACTCTGCCTCTTCCCCCACTTGTTCTCTATCTCTCTCTCTCTCAAATGGATAAATAAAATCTTTTTAAAAAGAGAGAGAGAGAGAAATGGAATAATGGGTATTTTCATCAGTGACTGAAACTACATCTAGACAAATTGAAAACTTCCAGATAAAAAGTAGAAAATTGATTTATTTCTACTTTTATTTATTTTTTTTAATTTTTATTTTTTTATAAACAATTTTTTATCCCCAGGGGTACATGTCTGTGAATCGCCAGGTTTACACACTTCACAGCACTAACCATAGCACATACCCTCCCCAATGTCCATTACCCCACCCACCTTTCCCGACTCCCTCCCCCCAGCAACCCTCAGTTTGTTTTGTGAGATTAAGAGTCACTTATGGTT
>PISX010005647.1:0-105438 GCA_004024625.1 Mellivora capensis | reverse complement strand
AGGATGCTGTTTAGTCTCCATGTATTTGGGTTCTTTCCAAATTTCCTCTTGTGATTGAGTTCTAGCTTCAGAGCATTGTGGTCTGAAAATATGCAAGGAATGATCCCAATCTTTTGATACTGGTTGAGACCTGATTTATGACCCAGGATGTGGTCTATTCTGGAGAATGTTCCATGTGCACTAGAGAAGAATGTGTATTGTGTTATTTTGGGATAGAATGTTCTGAATATATCTGTGATGTCCATTTGGTCCAGTGTGTCATATAAGGCCTTTATTTCCTTGTTGATCTTTTGCTTGGATGATCTGTCCATTTCAGTGAGGGGAGTGTCAAAGTCCCCTACTATTATTGTATTATTGTTGATGTGTTTCTTTGATTTTGTTATTAATTGGTTTATATAGTTGGCTGCTCCCATGTTAGGGGCATGGATATTTAAAATTGTTAGGTCTTCTTGTTGGACAAACCCTTTAGTATGATATAGTGTCCTTTCTCATCTCTTATTACAGTGTTTGGCTTAAAATCTAATTGATCTGATATAAGGATTGCCACCCCAGCTTTATTCTGATGTCCATTAGTATGGTAAATTGTTTTCCACCCCCTCACTTTAAATCTGGAGGTGTCTTCGGGTCTAAGATGAGTTTCTTGTAGGCAGCATATTGATGGGTTTTGTTTTTTTATCCATTCTGACACCCTGTGTCTTTTGATTGGGGCATTTAGCCCATTTACATTCAGGGTAACTGTTGAGAGATATGAATTTAGTGCCATTGTATTGCCTGTAAGGTTACTGTTAATGTATATTGTCTCTGTTCCTTTCTGATCTACTACTTTTAGGCTCTCTCTTTGCTTAGAGGAACACTTTCAATATTTTCTGTAGAGCTGGTTTGGTGTTTGCAAATTCTTTCAGTTTTGTTTGTCCTGGAAGCTTTTTATCTCTCCTTCTATTTTCAATGAAAGCCTAGCTGGATATATTATTCTTGGCTGCAAGTTTTTCTCGTTTAGTGCTCTGAATATATCATGCCAGTTCTTTCTGGTCTGCCAGGTCTCTGTGGATAAGTCTGCTGCCAATCTAATATTTTTACCCTTGTATGTTACAGACTTCTTTTCCAGGGCTGCTTTCAAGATTTTCTCTTTGTCGCTAAGACTTGTAAATTTTACTATCAGGTGATGGGGTGTGGACCTATTTTTATTGATTTCGAGGGTTGTTCTTTGCATCTCCTGGATTTTGATATTTGTTCCCTTTGCCATATTAGGGAAATTCTCTACAATAATTCTCTCCAATATACCTTCCACTCCTCTTTTTCTTTCTTCTTCTTCTGGAATCCCAATTATTCTAATGTTGTGTCGTCTTATGGTATCACTTATCTCATGAATTCTCTCCTCGTGGTCCAGTATTTGTTTGTCTCTCTTTTTCTCAGCTTCTTTATTCTCTGTCATTTGGTCTTCCATATCACTAATTCTTTCTTCTGCATCATTTATCCTAGCAGTAAGAGCTTCCATTTTTTATTGTACCTCATTAATAGCTTTTTTTATTTCAACTTGGTTAGATTTTAGTACTTTTATTTCTCCATAAAGGGCTTTTATCTCTCTGGAGAGAGTTTCTCTAATATCTTCCATGCTTTTTTTGAGCCCAGCTAGAACCTTGAGAATTGTCATTCTGAACTCTAAATCTGTCATATTACCAATGTCCATATTGATTAGGTCCCTAGCCTTCGGTACTGCCTCTTGTTCTTTTTTTTTGTGGTGAGTTTTTCCACCTTGTCATTTTGTTCAGTTAAGAATGTATAAAGGAGCAAATAAAATGTTAAAACGGTGGCAAAGACCCCAGGAGAATGTGCTTTAACCAATTCAGAAGAGACCCAAAATTGTGGGAGGGAGAAAGGGGATAAAAAAGAAGTTAAAAAAAAAAAGAAAAGAAAAGAAACAAAAAGAAGTAAAGAACAAATATTAAAAAAGAAAAAAAATGCATATATATATATACATATACAGGTATATATATATATATATATATATATATATATATATATATTAGACTGGGGACTAGAACAAGGTCACTCACTTAATTTGGGGTGTATTTTGGTCTCTTAGTAGGAACTACCTCCCAAAATTTTAAAGGATAAAGAACACATATAAGGGTAGGCATAGTGAAGAGATGGAATAAGCCTATAAAGATGAGAAAAAAATTTTTTTTTAATTTCTAAAGAATGAGTTGATAAAGCAAGTTGGGAGAATAAAAAAAGGAAAGTGGAGAGAATTTGCTCAGGCTGGAGACTAGAACAAGCCTGGAGCTAGATTTAAGGTATATTTTGATCTATTAGGAGAAGTTGTACCCCAAAATTTTAAGAAGAAAAAACCCTATGTGTATACAAAAAATATAGTTAGATACAATAGATGATAAAATATGACTATCATAATGAAGGTTAAAGAAAAGATTTTTTTTGTATGGTATTATTAAGATAAACTAGTTAAAAAATGTTAAAAGAGGATAGAGTAAGAGTTAAAAAAATTAGCAGAAGAAAAAAGAAAAAAAATATTAACTGCAAGACTAAAGAATCATGGGGAGAAAGCCATGAGTTCCATGCTTTACTTTCTCCTCCTCTGGAGTTCTGCTGCTCCACTTGGTAAGTGAACTTGGTCTTGGCTGGATTTCTTATTGATCTTCTGGGGGAGGGGCCTGTTGTAGTGATTCTCAAGCATCTTTGCCCCAGGTGGAATTGCACCGCCCTTACTAGGGGCCGGGCTGAGTAATCCGCTCGGGTTCGCTTTTGGGAGCTTTTGTTCCCTGAGCGCTTTCCGTAGAGTTTGGAGGATGGGAATGAAGATGGCAGCCGCCCGGTCTCCGGCCTGGAGGAGCCGAAAGCCCAGGGCCCCGCTCTTCAGTGCGCCCCCAGAGAAAAGTGCTCAGTCGCTCCCATCTCTCTGGCCTCTGGCTGTGCCTGGAGAAAAGCGCTCATTCACTCGCGCTTGGAGGAAAGCGCTCGGTTGGTCCTGTCTCCCCGGCCTCCAGCCACGCACTTGGGGAAAAGTGCTCAGTAGCTCTGTCTCCCTGGCCTCTGGCCGTGCTCCGAGCTCACCCAGCCTGCGGCCGGTTCAAGGTGACCCCGAGCTGAGAGCTCACTCCTCGGCTCTGTCTCTGTCGCCGGCTTCCCCGCTCCAATACCTGCGAGCTCTGTGGCACTCAGACACCCCTGATCCTTCTGTGACCCTGCGGGACCTGGGGCCACGCTGACCCCGCGTGGGCTTCACCCCGGTTTAGCCTCTGGAGCAATGTCCCTCCGTGGAGCAGACTTTTAAAAGTCCCGATTTAGTGCTCCGTGGCTCCGCCGCTGGCCGGGAGCCGGCCCCTCCCCCCGTGGTCTATCTTCCCGTCGCTTTGGATTCCCTTCTCCGCCGGTGCTACCTTTCAGAAAGTGGTCGATTTTCTGTTTCTAGAATTGATGTTGTTCTTCTCTTCAATTTCCCATTGGATTTGTAGGTGTTCGCAATGGTTTGATAAGCTCTCTAGCCGATCTCCTGCTACCTGATATCGTCTCAGCCGCTACCCCTCCGCCATCTTGACTCCTCCCTCATTTTGTATTACTTTTAACAAACGAATGGAAATAGTCCAAATATCCAGTAAAAGAAGTCTTTGTGTGATGATCATTTCACTAGAAAATTCTACCCAACATTTGCAGAAGTACCAACATGAATTCTATACAGTCTCTTTTAAACAGAAGAGGAGGGGACATTCTTCAACTCATTTTATGAGGCTAGCATTACCTAGATACCAAAACCAAAACAAAAAATCCTCAACATGTTGGCAAAAAGAATAAAGCAACAAGTAAAAAATTCCACACTATACAAAATGGGATTTATTCCAACTATGCAAGGCTGGTTTAACACCTGAAGATTGATCAAGCTGGGACTTTAAAATTTAGAGTTAAATTTCATTAATAGTTATAGAGCTATTTAAATTATCTATATCCTACTTGGGGGGATATTCTAGTTTGTGCTTTATAATGAGTTGGTCCATTTCACCTAAATCATAAAATCTTATTATGCTATCCTATTCTGTTTTCTTTACAATAGTTACAGAATCTGTAGTGAGATCCCTCATTTCATGCTTGGTATTGGTAACTTGCCTCTTCATTTTTTTATCTTGGTCAATTTTGCCAAAGATTTATCTTTTTTTTTTTTCACTGAAGGACGAACTTTTTTTCCCATTGACTTTATTTTTAAAATTTCTTTCTATTATTTCTTGCAATTATTTTGGACTTATTTTTATCTTATTTAGTTTCTTGAGTTAGAAACTTCATTATTAACTCAAAACTCCTCTTTACTAAGAGAAGAATTTTTAGTACTATAGTTTTCCCTCTCAGCACTGCTCTAGCTGCATCCCATATATCTTGATAGGATCCATTTTATTCTATATTTTTTTCAAAGATTCTCGTTAGATCCATGGATTGATGAAGGGTGTCATTTTTGGAACCATTAAGATAAGTGTATGCTAAAGAAATTCACTTCAGGTATAGCTTGATCCTGGCGGTAAGCAATGACATGACATAAGTCAACTACTGTTCAGTGGAAATAAACTCCACACCAACAAGAAAGTGAAATATCAATCTCAGTCTGTTGCATAAATGTAGTTTTTAATTGAATTCATGATACACTATAGCCATCACATATCCCATGAGCAGATGGACATATTGTGATCACACTGGATGTTAAATTTTGAAATAATATAAAACAGCAAGTAAAATAGAGAAACTAAACGTTATTTGATCAACCAAAATTCTAGCTAAAACCTAAGACTGTAATTCCTATTTATGACCTCCTCTATCTAACCAATAAATTTAACACTGTTTTTTGTTTATCTTTAACCAGATCTGGGTGGTTTACAAGGGGGGTGGGGAGGAACAGTTAAACCAATTAAATGGTCTTAATATTTCTTAAATATTCTGGTTTCATCTTCTTTTCATTTGATGGTTTGTAGTTAGGTAAATGGTTTCTAAATACTGCATGTAGTATCAACTTTTTTTAAAAAGTAGATTCAAAGGTTCATGAAAATAAAATGACATTTTAAGTTATTTTCTTTATAGGTAATTCCTTAATCATCATGGTAATTGGAATTTTCTGTTTTGATAGAAACACAAATTTTGACGGATAGTGTTAATATAAAGAATGAGAAATAACACCTTCTAAAAGTTGTATTTACCAGTTTATATATTTGGCTCTTAATTTATTATACTGCAGACAGTTAAAAAAATCTTTAAAAGTAACAATCAAATTTCTTAATATAGTGTTAAGATGCAAATGGAAGTAAATTTAATACAAAGCTATCTGCTCATAAGATACTGTGATTTTTCAGAAACGAGCATCTACAATAAGACCAGTAAATTAAAACATTTGCAGACTTTAGGACATTGTGTTATAGCTTGGTTTAATTTTACTTCAAAAGACCATTAGGGGTAGTGTAGAAAGCTGATCTTTATGAGTTGTTTTATGAATAAGACATAAATACATGAGCAAAAGTCTACGCTTTAAGTGCCGTGTGGACATATTTAAATAAAAGCAAGAGAAATCTTAGTTTACTGTGGTTTGTTTTGTTGATCTTCTGTGTCATCTGAATATATGAGATTTCACAGAGTTATTACAAGCCTTAAATTCGAATGTGTGAGGTATTTTTATCACACACTGATGCTGTAAGCTTCTAAAATAAAGCAAATTTATGCATTAGTCTTTGAAAATGAAAACCTACACTCAAATGTCCTGTACAATTTTAACTTGAGTATATTTTAAAAGAAATCATGTTTGGTAGACGCTATTTCCTGGGTAGGAAAAGAGGATGCTGAAATAATTATTACACAGCTCAAGTGCCCAAAGATACAGAATACTAGAGAAAGAAGGTGATAGAAATGGAAAAATGGGATTGAATAGACTGGCTTGTCAGAATCCTCCTAGGAGAAGGTAAATTCAAACTATAGTTATTTCTTGATTATTTGGAGACAAGCATCCAATTTATATATTACGTGGGCCCAGGCTGAGGGTGTGGAGGGTCGCTGGTAAATTGCTTTGGGTGAAAGCCCACTCACCAGTCATTTCATATGACAAAATCATGTTAATATGAAAGTGAAAACCCTCAGAAAAAAAGAGGACCAAAAAAAGGGGGGGTCTATAATCTTGGAGAGAAGAATGAATGAGGTGGAACGTTAAGGGACATAAGTTAAAGGCAGATGTAATTGGCAGAAAAAGGAGCAGGCTATATCCTGGTTAAATGTAATCCATATAAACCACTGGTCCATTTTATAACCATCACAAAGACATGCGTGCATTCTTTACAAGGCTTCGTCTATATAAGCTGAACACTTTCATAAAGGATTTTCAGGTTAGATGTTGGTTTTATCTTGTACAAGGTACATGTATTAATTCATCTGATGGGTATTAAACATGTACTGTATAAGCCATCTGTTCTATGCAGTATGGATGTAGCAATGAAGACAAAATTTGGTTTTTTTAGCTGGTAGGGGGAGAAAGCTAATAAAACAGAAGTAAATTGTGTACTATATTAGAACGTGCTAGATACTGAGGAGAAAAATCCAGAAAGGTGTTGGAAATTTTGGAGGTGGGGAAGGGCAGCATATTCAAATAGAGGACCAGGGCTGATTTCCATGAGAAGAGACCTTTGAAGCCCTGGAGGATAAGAGGGAGGGGGCCATGCAGATATCCATACATGGACCTGCTGCAGAGCACATCTGGAATGTCCCAGAACAACTAAGGGGTCATGCTGTGGCTGGAACAGAGTAAGATCAAGGGAAAGGATGAGAAGTACTGTGACATGCAGTCATGAGAACGCCAGGGGCCTTCCTTGGGCTTGGCTCTTTCTCTGCATGATCCAGGAAGTCTTTGGATGATTTCAAGTATAGGGCTGTTGGGATGGGATTTAGGTGATGGGTCTGGATGCCGTGCTGAGTGCAGAACCTGGATGGTGGAGGTAGAACCACAGACACCTGTTCTGCCATTTTTCAAGAAACTTCTGTTGCCTCCTTGGGCCTCAGTTTTATCATCTACAAATTGGGGATAGTAGTACCTACTTCGGAGTGTTGGTGTGTGAATTAAATGTTCTATGTAAAATACATAGCACTGTGCCTAACACATATTATGTGGTCACCGATTAGATATCAGTATGGATTCTGGCTTCAGCCACTGGAAATCTGGAGTCACCATTTAACAGACTGGAGAGGGGAGTTTGGGAGACAGGAGGCTCTGTTAGGAACTCATTTTTGATTCAATTTTGAGAAGCGTTTTACTTCTGCAAATAGAGAGCTTGAGTGAGCCTCTGGGCATAGATGTTGGCCCATATAGAAGCCTCAGCCCAATTTATTGGATTATGGATATATAGATGATGAGGATTCCCATCATGGTTTCCATACTTAGCATTGGTTTATGTACACTTCTGCTAGGATGTTCTCATAGCTGACATTTTTGTATTAGAATCTGTTTGATATTAAAGTCACATTTAGTGCAAATTGGCTTAATACAGTATAAGAATCACCACCTCCATACCAAGTACACAAAGCAACGGAGAGGCTTGATGGCATGCAGCTGCCGCCAGCGTCCTCGTTGCTCTAGGAATTTGGTATGTTCTTCATGTAAGGGCCACGTTTGCCATCTTCTGTAGCCTGCAGTTACGAGCATGTGTCATCAATCTTCCTAGCCTGATCCTTGAACTTACTTTCCATTACCCAGAATACTTCCATTTCTAGAGTCATTATCCTGGGGGTTAATGGTGGCTTCTGCCCATTTCCTTGTGTGGGCCAGAACTGGGGAATCCTTGATGTTCATTTAGCAGTGAATGAGGAAAGCTTCTGGTTTCTGTCTCAGTTTCTGTCTCTGTCCCTTCTCCACCCATAGCTAGTAGATGTAGAAATGGAAGTAGTAAAATAACATAGAACCGTTAAAATGTATTGAGTGTCTCTTACGTCTCATGGGCTGTGCATTCTATGCATTCTAGGCATTCTGTGCATTCTCCAAATTAATGTAAGGAAATGGAGTCTAGTAGAGTTTGGAATCTTTCCCATAGTCACACTGCTGGGAATAGTGGAGTTGGGTTTGAGACCAAGCCTCCTGACTGCCTGACCCACACAGGTGACCCCACCCCACAGGCACTGCCTGTCCCACCCTGAAGCTTCTCTCTCTCATTCCTAGTTCCCAACCTTCCCTTCCAGAAGGGATGAAAGGGTACTGAAAAGGTGGCAAAACTGAAACCAGTTTTTTCTACTTCCGGGCCACATTTACAGGAGGCAAAAATGAGCCTTGGCGGGCTCAAGAAAGCAAGCAGGGCAGGTATGGAATAAAATGAACAACAGACCGAGGTCGTGGATTATGTGTGGATTTTAGCTTCCTGGTCACTGCATTCAATAGAGCGTTCTTTCTAGTGGCCAGAAGTAAAGAGATTGCATAAAGCTCTATAATTCCCTCTTTAAAAACAACTGATTTGTGTCTTGGACTTCACAAACTATTACCTCTCTCAGGAATGAAACCCCTAAAGATGAGGACTGGAAACGAGAATTGGAAACATGGAAAGCACTGACACAAACCTAATCCACTTGGAAAAAAAAAAAGGGACAACTTTGTCTTTTTTTCTTTCTTTTGGATTAAGTTAATGGTGTATATTTTTTATCTGGAGATAAGTCTTTATTCCTGATGTTTGGAGGCAGAGCTTTGAGATGTTTAAAATATCTTCAGGAAAGGGAAACTTTTTTTTTTTCTTATCAGGGTTACTTGAAATTATTTACTAAACGATTTAGCTTGGCTCCTTTCAGAAAGAGAGAAACAAAAGATTTGCAGTTCTCTGGCTTTTGTCACTGATAAAATACTCAGTGTACCAGACAGGAGCATGTCTTTCCTTGCTCCACAGTGAAGAGGAATTCTCTTGCCTTGAATGTCAGTGTGACCACTGGGATTTGCATTAAATTAACGTGCAGAACAAAGTCTGATATTCAGAGTTAACTATTTCTGAGAATATGTGTGAGAGTGACTACTACGGTTGATTATGTGATGTGCATTAGTTTGTATGCATGGATGGACGGGTGGACAGGTGGCTGGATGGAGAGGTAGATGCTACTTTGGTTTATAGAACTGAAGAATCATTTTGGTTACTTTTTTCTTTTATATGAAACGTTTTGTTATTGCATAAACTTTAGTGAATAAAGGCATGTACAAAGATGAAGATATCACCTTTAAAAAGATTCCCTTGGGGTGCCTGGGTGGCTCAGTTAATTAAGCCTTCAGCTCAGGTCCTGATCCTGGAGGTCTGGGATCAAGTCCCGCATCAGGCTCCCAGCTCCATGGGGAGTCTGCTTCTCCCTCTGACCTCCCCCCTCATGCTCTCTCTCTCTCTCTCAAATAAATAAATAAAAGTAAAAAAAAAAAAAAAAAAAAAAAAAAAAAAAAAAAAAAAAAGTAAAAAAAAAAAAAGATTCCCTTGGTCACCAGTATGCAAACCCCCATCCCATTTTCTAGAATGTCTTCCTTTGAAGACTTGGGTAGGAGGAAGGCCCTACCACTTTTAGAAGCCTGAAGGGAACAAATTATATATGTATATATATGTAATATATTTTCCCCCTTCCCAGATGCTAAGTTATGGGCATGTGACTTAAGGCCATGCAACTGGAGGCTCTCTCTTGGGATGCTGAATTTTGAATACTTGATGCAAAAGTGGCAGGACCCTTGGAATTTATCATTTTATCATGATATCAATCATGATCAAATTTATCAATTTATCATGAACATATCATTCAGTCCTTTTTCAGGAGGTGGCAGCCAAAGGAAGTCCACTGGCCATGGTGTCCTTCTGCAGCCATGACAGTAGGACACAGGAGCAACATGCTGACGAGTCTCTTTCTACAGCTTGGCCTTGGGAGCTGCTGCTTATTGGCACCTGCCCATTTCAAGAGCTGTTCCCTGACTTCTCATCACTCTTGTAAGCCTGCCAGTGGCTCACCTACACCAGCCTTCTACTTAAGTAACCAAGAGATGGTTCCTGTAGCTTACAACTCAGAACCTAACTGATAGAGCATTTATAGGTATTTACTTTAAAACTATTTTTTGAGGGGCACTTGCATGGCTCAGTTAGATAAATGTCAGAATCTTCGTTTTGGCTCATGATCTCAGGGTCATGAGATCAAGCCCCAGGTCGGGCTCTGCACAAAGTCTGCTTGAGATTTTCTCTCCCTCTTCCTCTTTGCTCATGCTGTCCTTCTTTCTCACTCTATAATCAATCTTTAAAAAAATAAATAAAAAATAAAACTATTTTTTTGACTTTCAAAATAATCCATGGTAACTTGTAGAAAAGAAGAAAATATCTAACCAAAAAAGCCCCCCCCCCCCGAAAATGTCCAACCATAATCTTACCACCCTGGGACAACAGAGTCTAACATTTTGCTGTATATGCTTCCCATATAATTTTTCATACACAAAAATAAGATTTTATATATACTAGTCTATTGCCTGCTTTTTCTCAACAGTATGTAATAAAAAATCCAAAAACATTGTTTTTTTTCCTTAAGAAGAGAAGAAAGGTGGAGTTTATTGGTGAAATCCTGATTTTTAACTGAGTTCATATCAGTTTTTTTCTTCTTTTTCTTTTTTTTTTTCTTTTTTTGAAGTCTCATTAACAAACAAAAATTGTATACTACCAGTATTCATATACATGCCCGGGTTCATACATCTACATCTCAGGGGTTCTCGACTAGGGGTGACTTTGCTCTCAGCGGACAGTTGACAATGTCTGTGATCATTTCTCCTTGTTACAGCCGGTGGGGATGTTACTGACGTTGCTGGGGAGAGATCAGGGATGCCATTAAACAGTCTGTAATGCACAGGACAGCCCCACAACAGAGAATTATCTGATTCCAAGTGACTGTACAAAAATTAACCGTATACACTTAACTTGACTAACTAAATCTTTACTGTTGACATTTCTTTGGTTTCCAAATTTCCAGTGTTAGGAAGAGTGCTGTTGTGAATAACGTGGTGCACATTCACACATATTTGCACACATTTCTAATTATTCCCTGTAAGTCAATATCTAGAATTAGAACTGCCAAGACAATAGAAATAGTGATTTTTAGAGCTCTTTATAAACATGGCAAGATTACCCTCCTGAGGAGTCCTACCACTTAATCCTCTGATCACCAACAGGATATTCTGTCATTTCCAGATCTTCACCAAAACTTAACTTGGATAGGTTTGTTTTTTTTTTTTTAATAATTGACTATTTTCTGGGCAAAAATATAGTGTAATTTTATGTATTTTATTATTGGTGAAGTGAAAATAATAGAGTTAAAAATTAGCTTCCTCCACATTTAATTATAATGACATTGGTTGTTGATTTCAAATAGTTTTTTTATGTTTAAGAACTATAAGGTAGTGTTGACCATACATCAGATGATCTTGTTGTGTATGAATTGATCTTTCATTCTCAGTGTTAAAACCGTGTGACCTTGAGCGAGTTACCAAATCTCTCAAGGACTGTGTGAGGTTCTATACAGGTGAAGAGATAAAGGAAAAGTGACGATTGAATTTAAAGTTAATTTCCTCAGTTCAGATACCTGGGAGAGGTTGGATGGAGCCAAACAGTGGGCCGTCAGACTGAGTTTGCCTGGGCAGTAAAGTGTTTTTCTTTGGATCTGTTTCGGCAGCCTGGAGTCCATCTCAGAAGCAGCCCCAATCTAACCAGACCGGCCGAAGGTAAAAAGCAAAAAGTGATGTTGGCTCTGGATTCGTGGCGGCTGCTGCCTGATGCACATGCAGAGGACTGGGTGCCATCCGTGTGTCCCTGCCCGGTACCATGTGACCTTCCCCACCTTCTTTTCCTTTCTAAATTCCACATGTTTTTCCCTCATTTGCCCAGCTGGAATGTATCTGTTGATATCCAGGACACACAGAGATTTTTTTTTTTTAAGCCCCATTGTGTGAGTACTACTTCATAGCCAGTGTCCCCACTTGCTGATAAATGTGTAGCCCTTTGCCTTGTATCTAGTGCTGTTAGAGTTTTTCAGTATTCTGGTGGGCATTTCAATGGGATCTAAGAGGTGGATGTTAGTGTTCAAATACCACTCCAGAGTCTCATTACTTGGTTTAGTTCCTTCCTTTGCTGGCTTCTCTTTTCTTGTTTTAGGGTTATTGTGAATTTATTTTCATGTTTATTCCAGACATCTGATTGAACTCCATTTAAGATATTTAAAGGGATTATTTTGGTTATTTCATTCTTGACTCTCTAGAAACCACCTCTCAAAGTACTAAGGTTCATGTTCTCTCTTCCTGATGGGTTTTAATTGGCTATGTATTTTCCATTTTCTAACTGTCTTTAAGAAGGGGAGATCTATAACAAATTTCTATTTAACACCTAAGACTATTTTAGTTGCTCTAGAGTCTATCCACTAACATTTGAACAAGGTTGCTTTTTTTTTTTTTTATTGTTTCAACTAGTGCATTCTTGGGAATAGGACTTCAGTAATCATATCCCAACAGCAAATTGCCCAAGTAGCACTTAATATTTTTATGAACAAGAGGCAGAATATGTGGGTCATTGTGAAGGATGGTTTTGTCCTGCATGCGCATTTCTTTTTTTTTTTTTAATTTTTTAAAATTTTTTATAAATATATAATGTATTTTTATCCCCAGGGGTACATGTCTGAATCGCCAGGTTTACACACTTCACAGCACTAACCATAGCACATATCCTCCCCAATGTCCATTAAACCCATCCCCCTCTCCCGATCCCCCTCCCCACAGCAACCCTCAGTTTGTTTTGTGAGATTGAGTCACTTATGGTTTGTCTCCCTCCCAATCCCATCTTGTTTCTTTTATTCTTTTCCTACCTCCCAACCCCCCCATGTTGCATCTTCACTTCCTCATATCAGGGATATCATATGATAGCTGTCTTTCTCCGATTGACTTATTTCACTAAGCAGGATACCCTCTAGCTCCATCCACGTCGTTGCAAATGGCAAGATTTAATTTCTTTTGATGGCTGCATAGTATTCCATTGTGTATATATACCACCTCTTTATTATCCATTCATCTGCTGATGGACATCTAGGTTCTTTCCATAGTTTGGCTATTGTAGACATTGCTGCTATAAACATTCAGGTGCACATGCCCCTTCGGATCACGTTTGTATCTTTAGGGTAAATACCCAGTAGTGCAATTGCTGGGTCATAGGGTAGTTCTATTTTCAACTTTTTGAGGAATCTCCATGCTGTTTTCCAGAGAGGTTGCACCAGGCTTGCATTCCCACCAACAGTGTAGGAGGGTTCCCCTTTCTCCACATCCTCGCCAGCATCTGTCATTTCCTGACTTGTTAATTTTAGCCATTCTGACTGGTGTGAGGTGGTATCTCATTGTGGTTTTGATGTGTATTTCCCTGACTGCATGCGCATTTCTTGACAACACACCTGAACTCTCAAAGCTTGTAAAAAAAAAATGTTTGTGTCTCATAGTTTGACCGAGTCCAGAATCCTGTAGATAGATATTCACTTAATATCTTCACTGTGGGCTAATCTTTTTCTATTCCCATTTAATATGGGAATAAAAGACTATGTTAATGAGCAATCCCTATCACATGTTTTATATCTCAAGTGTTTTCATTTCTTGGGGTGATCTACTTTATGCCGCACAGATCTTTGTATTTTTGTAGCAGAATCCCGACAATGATGAGAGATAACATGTATTGAATTCATATGGTTCAATTGTGCAACTCAAACACCTGAAAATTTACTAGATTAGATACTAAACTGGATTAAAGATATAAGTCTGTGGGTTGGTTAGGAAGTTCAATAGATGAGGGTTGGATGTGGCTGGTTTTGGCTGGCTGCCTCATACACGTGCTTGTGTGGCCTATTCAGTGTAAGCTAACTACAGGCTAATGGATGCCATGGCTGGGATCTCCTCGTGTCTCCTCTGTGTGGTCTCTCATTATCTACCAGGATATATTGGTATTTTATGGTGGAGGCATGGTTCCAAGAGAAAACAAAAGCAGTAGGACCTCTTGAGGCCTAGGCTTAGAACTAGTAAACCAATACTTCTACCACATTCTGTTGGCCAAAGCAAGTTGCAAGGAATAGAGAAATAGCCTCTACCTCTTGAGAGTGCTGTGGGGGGGAGGGGTAGTGAACTGAGGCCATTCATGCAGTCATTTTTACCATAACTTACTATGTGTCAGGCCCCATTTTAAATACTATATGTATATTTCATTTAATTACCAAAATATATGAAGTCAATGTAATGTTAGTATTCCCACCTGATGATAGATAACACATAGGTATGGGTGGGAACAAAGTGGACTAGTACCCAGTTTCTTCACCCAATGTGAAGAAATGATCTTTGTAGAGAATGGAAAGGGAGGTCTTGACTTTTATTTTCATACCATGTATTTCTAGACCAGAGAGAAGGTAAGTGGGGGAGTGAAAGCAATTTTCACAATGGTGAGTTTTCTATCAGATGGTTAGTGTGTGTTAGAAACTTCCGATGTAGTGAATTGGTTGGAGTTACAAGTTTTTATTTCCAAGTTTGTATCAGTATTTCAGGATAATTTTGGAACAGAGTAACGTGAGGACTATATGTCAGATTCCATCTACTTAGAATCATAGAAACGTCTTTGAAATAGATCTTAGCCTTGGCTAACTCTCTACTCCAGAATACTTCACTGAGTCAAGCTCAGTGCCTGGTGAGTCTAAATGCCTCGTAGCCAGACAGCTCTTGCTGGGGTTGTTAATGACTGCTTTCCTATGTTGAGGCAAAATCTGTCTTAATTCTATTCATTGTTCACCTCCATGATCATCCTATCTGGGAGACCATATCCCCATCATTTGCTCTTCCCTTGTTTTAGTTTTTTTGTCCCCCCCCCCATGGTACTTTTCATTTCCTTATTTTATTGTGTTCATTTGGGTTTATTTGTATGTATTTTCCCACCAGAATATGGACTCCTTAAGGGTCAGAGACTCGATTTTGTTCACTGCTGTATCTCAAGTGCCTAGAATAGGGCCCAGCACACAGTAGGCATTCAAAGAATCTTCCTGACCAAATGAATGCCCCTTTTCAATCCTTTACTTCTTATTGTCTATCACTCTTCAATGTGTGTGAGTTCCACAAATGGGAGAAGGCTGACGCTGACTTCTGTGGGTTTATCAAAATTTCTGAAAATGTTGAAAAAGATAGTCATATAAAGAACAATATGGAAGGTGTAGAAGTTCCTATCACTGAGATATTAGGTAAAATCAACATTATATGGGTCATTATCCAAAGTTATGAATCTCCTACTTGAAGCTATATGTCCCCATCATTTTAAATAAATGGCATCTAGATCAGATAAAACATGGTTAAAGTTAGTAATACTGTATGGATAAAGAAGGAATGAAGCAATGTAAAGGTGTAATGGGCAACCATGAGATTAACAGAATAAGAACATTCACAGAAGAAAATATCAGAAATACTCATCCCAGGGAAAGGACGGGAACATCTTTGTGTCTAAGAGAAACTGTGTCTTTATTATGGGAGTATATGAGCCATCAGACTATGTGAGCCATTAAACATGCAGATGGATATTTATCAACTCCACTTATTCTGGTGCTACAAAACTGAATCACCCTATGATCATTTTGCTTTTGTCACTGCTTGCCTACAGGGAAAGAATGTGCAGTCAAGCTGATGCTAGTATCCTAGCTGTTTACTTGATCACTTTTTTTCTCATTTGAATTGAATAGTTGCCATTCTGGCAAAGCCCATCAGTCCCTTTGAGCTTTATTAGTAGGATTCAGTATCCCCAAGTCAGATCAGCTCCAGGACAATGACATGAACATATATTTGAGCTTGGAAGGCTTAGAGGCAGGTCCTGGACTGGGTTGAATTCATCAGTCCAAACAGCCAAGTAGCCCATCCCAGTTGGAGGTACTAACCCTTCTGCTGGGTGTGCAGTGCTTTGAATGTCTATATTATTCAAATCAGGAATCCCTTTATGCATGTTCCCAAAGTAAACCTTTGGGATAGTTCCACTGAAAAATCTTTTTTCCTCCCAAACAAACACATTAAAAAAAAAAAGTGATTGAAAAAACTTAGCACAGAGTATGTACCTTAGTCCCAGGATATCCTCCCAATTTAATTCCAAAAAATATCTGATATATTCACAAGAGGGGTCATGAATAATTCTTTCTATATTTCTATTTCCTATGGAATATTCCTTGGAATTTAGAAGTGCTACTTCCCAATTAGTGAACTTAACGCATACTGATTATCTGTACCTAGCATCCTTCATGCTGTTGTGAAATCTGACTCCCAAACCCTTCTTGTGCAGAGTCTCACTGCAAACATCCTTTTGTTTCTTCCTTTCTTTTACTTTTCTTTCCCTTGTATTAAGTGACACAAAAGAGTTGTGATCTGCTCTGGGGAAATGAGCACGTTACTTGCTTGATGCATGCACAAGCTTAAACTTTAATGGATTCTTCAAGAAAGACCAGTTCGCAGCCAGAATTCTTTTATCCTACAATGGTGACAGGGAAAGGGGAGCCAGGGATTTTTCAACAGTGAAGAATAAGAAATATGGGAACTTTTTCAAAGGGTAAGATGATGTACAAGTTCTAAAAATACTCAATTTGCATTTAAAATATGCCCTTCTAGTCTACAAAGAATACAATTTTTTGTTAGATTTTAGATAATTATACTGACATATTGGTGCTTTTAAAAGTCACTGGCCATCTATTATTTAGAAGAAAATAGAGTAGATTTAGGTGTAAAAACATGCTTGAATGTATTCAACATAGTGAGAAATATTAGTCATTTTTTTTCTAAGGCTTTGAGTTGAATAATAACATCACACTAGGCTATTTTTATAGCTTATTTAAAAATTAGTATTTCTAGTGCTGAAGTCAAGAAGTTTTTTCCCCCCACTAATTCTGGTCTGCCCTTATTCTACAACTAATTCCAGTACAGTTAACTTAGTTTCTTTACTTGTACACATGTCAGTGTAGGCTAAGCCAATAAATAAATAAATAAATAATACATAATCAGTTACTTGTGTGCTTAGTATGGCTGGAAGCTATGGGTAAAAAAAAAAAGTTTAAAATGTGATCATCATGTTTGAGAAGCTTATAACTCAGTTGTTCCTAGGAAAACTTGGGCTTTGGATTCCATAGGATAGGTTTAAGGGAGTAATTGATTTAAGTAATTTAAGGGAGTAACTGTTATTCACTGGTAGGTGGCTTGATCTTCACACGTGATAGGATCTCTGAAGATTGATTCCTCCTCTTTGAAATAGGGTTTCCATATTTGTTAAGGTTGAATAAATGAATATTTAAGAATGTGCCTCAGGTTCTGTCATATACTACCACTCAAAAGTACGAGGAATGGCCTATTATCTATTATTTTTCTTTCCATCAATGTATGAATCCAATAGATGTATATAATGTGGCACTGTTTTAGGGACTAGGGATACAAAGATGAATTGTCCCCTTCCCTCAGTGGATCTGTAACAGAATGAAGGAAACCAAAAACATTGTTGGTAGGATAAATTTTCACTGAAGTAAATGCACATTCATAGTTAAAGTTTGGTCTATTTCATGTGTCCTATGTCTGTCGTAGAATGATTAGAAAAAATAAGGGATTGATAAAAAATAGAAAGTAATTGCTTATTGTGTTATTTGGCAAATGCTGGTAATATCTGATCTTAAATATTATCTTAAATAATAATGAAAAACAAATCACCATGAAGTGCATTCAAAACTCCCATTTTACAAACTGGGAAATGGAGGCTTATCAATCAGAAAAACAGACAACTACATCTGGAGCACGAACACAGTTGTCTTTGACAACAATTCTATGAAACTTGTAATTGTGTGACAGTCATTGAATTTTAGATAAGTTTGATGAAAGCATGGAGAAATGTGCCATGGACATAATTCCATCATCTTTCATTGACATATCCTAGGTAAGCCACTGTGCTAACAACTCTCCAAGGCAGCAGTGGACAGCTATGATATTACATTCCTAGCCCAGTCCTGACCTTCTTCTGCCAAGTACACTTTTTCAGGATCTAACCACGTGGTCCCTGTGGAGGCCGCCATATTTTTCTATGACTCTGTTATCCTGTTCATATCAAGTCTTTCAACTATGACATTGACCTATGGCAAATAAGTCTCATGAGATTTTTGAAATTAAGAGCCAGTCAGTTGAAATGATCAGATCTGTACTATTATTTAGGGCTCTTAATTACAATTGGCACAAATCCAACTTACACTGGCTTTAATAGTAAAAGGAATCCATAGTCTCATGGAAGTAAAAGTTCCAAAGTAGTATTAGTGTCATGGTAGGGATGACTAAGAAATTCAAAAGATTGTTCAGAATCCAGTGTTTCCCTGTCTCTGTTCTGCTCTGTGGTATAATCTTCATCTTCTGACTGCATTGATTAGAATCCCATAATTTCCAGATCTTTCCCTTTTGATACCAAATGGTATAGCAATCCCAGACTTTATACTCTTATACCATATGATCCAGGGAAATAGGGAATCTTCTGTTGGTTCCCAAATATTATTTGGTCTTCATTCTCTGTGCCTAACAATAAGTTATATATGGATGGTCAAAGCAGAATTATTCATAACAAAATATGGAAACAACCCAAGTACCCATCAACTGATGAATGGATAAACAAATGTAGTATCGTCAGGCAACTGAACACAGTCCTGCAACTGAATACTACCAATAAAAAGCAGGTATATGCGACAGCATAGATGAACTAAGAACACCATGTCAGGTGAAAAAAAAGACCATCTGTGGTATGATTCCATTTATGTGATTTCTACATTAGGCAAAGCTATAGAGACAGAAAGTAGATTACTAGTTACCTGGGGCTGGTGGGGGTCTGGGGATGGAGGGAAGATGGGGAGTTACTGCTAGTCGGCACAAGGTTTCTCTTTAGGGTAATGAAAATGTTCTAAAATTAGATTATGGTGACAGTTATACAACCCTGCAAGTATATTAAAAATCATTGTACACTTTAAATAGAGTGAGTTTTATACTATGTAAATTATATCTTGATAAAGCTGTTTTTTAAAAGGAAGAGGAAGAGGAGAGTGAGAAGTACTTTTAACCCTAGAAATGAAGCAATGAGAGTCCCAACAGGTGATACCTCTAGGACATGGTGGATTCAGATTTGATCCAGGTCTTCTGCCTGGCCTCAGTGCCTGGGTTTTAGTTGGGGTTTTTGTAAGCCACGGAAACCAGCTGACTAATGTAATGTTCCCTTCCTACAAAAAGAACCGCATCAAAGCATTTGTTAGAAAGTACTTGATGGATTCACAGAATAGAAGTGCTGAAAAAGCAGACCTCATCAAAGAAAAGAATCCCTAAAATCGGGGACCTTAGTCACAGGATCACATGGTTGATTTCTTTTCATCCCAACTCCATCCTGTCCCAGAAATAGAGGCCCACTGTCCTGTGAGCCTTGTTCAGATTCTTCGTCTACCCATATGAAAAGGGAGTAGGGATCCACATGGAGTAATGGGTGGGGTCTTCAACAAAGGAAAGAAGAATAACTGCTCCAGTGTTCTCAGTCTTTCACAAATCCCCATCTTCCCTACACAGCTTTTGCTCTTGGAGCCCTAGAATAGCCATGTTTGTAAAAAATAAATAAATTTTTAAAAAATCAGGCAAGTCAATCGGTGGGCTGAAATCTCTGAGATTTGACAATGCTTGTGTAATAACATTGACATATCCTCAGAACTGTTGTGTTGAACATGACATACTTGTGTAGTACCTTGGGTGGGGACCATATTAACACATGTTAAAGCTTCCTAGTTTTCATACTCTTTGGATAATAGATTCCCAAATTCAGGCAGTAAGTAGTGGCTGCAGTACGCAATTCCCCACTGTCCTTTGCAACTGAAGGCACTAACACCAGTGAGGGCATTATGCAGAAATCACCTTGTCAGAGAGAAGTGAGTGAAGCTGGTCCAGAGCTGAGTGAGCCAGACGGATTCTACAGCAGTCACATCCTGAAACTGCGGGGCTCAGAAAAGCAAAGGCACATCAAAATTAAATAAATCCTTTAAAAAGTCTGATCTCACCACTCTATTTTTTCAGTCCTAAGACCAGACAGTCTTTAAATAAAATGAACTAGTTGGTGAGATCTTGCTGCTTTTAGAATTCAGAGATTTAAACCTGGAAATGATCACTGTGTTTTGGTGACCTTGAATACACATTTGAAATCATTTTATATGTCAGATTGGTATATCAAAAGGTTTATACAAGTCAGTATATTTAGAGTACGCTATAGGCACTGCCGATAAAAAATAATTGGATTTATATATTTTTTTATTCTGTAGTTGAATTAGTTCATAAATACTTATTTGACTTTGGTCCATTTTCTCCATATACTTCACATGTTGCCCTTCCTTATCTTTTTCTTTCCATTGTCTTTTTTCCATTCTTTATTGACTCACTTATTTAACAGATATTTAGGTATGAGACACTATTCTGGTCATTGGAGATAAAATAAGGAAGAACTTACCATAATCTCTGCTCCTTTGAGTTTATAGTTGGAAGGAGAAGGACATTAATGAAATAATCAAATGTACATATCTATATATGTACATTTATATATATATACATTTATATATATATATACATAACTATATACATAACTATAACAAATAAGTGCAGTTTGTTGTGAAAGTATAATTCAGGCTACTTGATCCAGGCCGTGGAGCTGGGAGGGCTGTTTGGGGAGGTAGCTATTTTGCTGAGTCCCGAAGTATGAAGAGGAGTTAAGTAGGCAAATGGGATACTTGCATCTGCGAGTGGAGATGGAAGGGCATTGCAGACAGAGGGAATAGCATGTACTAAAAGGCTGATGCCAAAGAGAGCAAGCTTTGAACCAAAAAAAAAAGAAGAATAGACAAAAATGAATTTGGGAAGGGAAGCCAGAGAAGAGGGCATGAGAGCACTAGCAAGCCTGGAAGATTTTAAACAGGGAAGGGGAAAGACCAGAGCTGCATTTTAAAAAGCTCTAACCACATGGTGAAGAAAGAACACAGGAGCAAATGCAAAGCAATTTGGTGGCTACAGAATTACGCCAGGTGACAGGTGACAGGGATTTGGGCTTCCATTTACCTCCACACTAAATCCCTTTGGTCAATTTGCTTAAATGTTTAACACTTTATTTTTCTTATCTGTAAAATGGGAATAAAATTAATACTTCTCAAATAAAGTGTCCCTGGAAACTGACCTGTAAGTTATGGAAAGTGTTGACCATGACACATAGTTCTGTAAGTCTTTTATCACTATGAAATACCACTTTAAAAAAAAATCTCTGGCAATATTCCTTGTTCTGAAGTTGACTTTCATATTATAGTGACTTCTTTTCTTTTGATCAGGGTATACATAGTCTATCTTGTTTCTCCTTTTTTCTTTTCTTTTTTCTTTTTTTTTTTTTTTTACATTTATCCTATGGGTATCTTCTTGTTTAGAATGGGTTTCCTGCCAATTTCTCCCACTCGGTATCTTTGCTCTGAAAATCCCCTCCAGATAGAAAGGAGGATCAGGGAGCTCACCTCCTTTGTCTTTTCCTCTCATGGATCATAGTCCTCCACTGCCTATTGTCCAGTGATATAAAACAGTAGTTTCCAGCATTTTGTCCAGTTCTCTAGCAGGAGGTTGAGTCCTATCCTGTCACCCGTTACATCTGGTAATGGAAATGATGTGGCAGAGTTCAGAATGATGACATGTCTTCTATTTTAACTCCCTTATAACCAGTATTTTTCTTTTACTTCCAATTTCCACAAAATCTCTTGAGTACCTGTTAATAGCGAACAAGATAATTAAAGTTATCTTCTCAGTGGTTTAGCCTCCAATCCCATACAGTACCATCCATTTGATATTGACATGACATTCTCAAAATGGCTTCAGAATTCTGAACCGTCTAAAGATCATAAAACAAAATGGTTATTCTGGTGGAAAAAAATATCCCATAAAAACCTTAAAGTAGAATGTTACAGAGTGCTTAAAAAGTTAATGTGTGGGCCCCAAATATATAAAATTGATATCGGAGGAGCCATCAAAATCTACTTAGAAGACATTAAGTTATTTACAAAACATTTTATTAACAGCACTTGCTACTCGATGCTTAATAACCCAGTCCCTCAAATATTATATATCATGAAAATCAATGTCAATGAAAATAGTTAGTATGCAGTCTTTCCCTGTTTTTATTTTATTCTATTTCAGTAACTCCCTGAGATAGGCTCAAAATCCTTGGTTGTAGCAAGGCCAGAGAGAAAGCAATTTAAGCAGTAGTTATAAAATACCCAATATCCCCAGCTCCCAAGGCAGAGACCTGCTATCCGCCAGCTGAAGTTTCCCAGGCAGAATGGGCACATCACTGTGAGTTGTAAGACACACGCTTCCTTATTCTCATTTAAATGAGCCATGGATGTTCTCAGGAATCTGTTGAGCAGACAGCCTCTGTAAAACTTCTTTCTTTTCCATCTAAATCCATACTCTTGTCATTGCATCCTTGTTCAAAGGGGTAAACGCTTGCCATATCATTCCAATTCTCTCCTCAAAATGGAAACAACTAGCTCACATGTTGTTTTGTACTTGATTAGTATGTATTTCCTAGTGATGCAGTTTTTCTTTTTCTGGTATCTTGAACCTAAGAGGAGGACTCTGTGACCAAAGCAGATGGAAACAGGAAACAGCAAAAGAAGCTTTGGTTTCTCTTGTCCAAGCCTTGCCTACACTCCCGACAGAGCTTACTCCCGTGTCCACAAAGGTGCGGACGCCATTGCGCCTTCTTCTGTCTTAAATGATGACTATCAAATAAATGGGAGAATTCTTCAGGTTTGGTTTGATGACCGAAGAACTTCGACAAAGCACAGTGTGTTTGTTTTCCTGTGGCTGTCAGAACAAAGTTCCACAAACAGCTGGCTTAAGACACCACAAGTCTATTTTATCGTAGTTCTGGAGGACAGAGGTCTGAAATCACCATGTCGGCAGGATCGTGCTCTCCGAAGGCTCTAGGTGAGGATGCGTCCTTGCCCATTCCAGCTGCTGTGGCTGCAGCCATCATTGGCGTGGCTTTGTTTGCAGCCGCACAACTTCTGGACTCCGTTACTGTGTGTTTTTCTTTATGCTTTCCCTTTTCTTATAGGGACACTGGTCTGATTGGGTTGAGGATCCACTCTAGTCCTGTATGGCCTCATCTTAACTACTTACATCTGTAATGACCCTATTTCCAAATAAAGTAAGCCTTGAAGGTTCTAGGGGTTAGGAGTTCAACATACCTTTTGGGGCAATACAGTTCAACCTGTATCACATATAAAATCTTCCAAACTCAGGTATCTCTCCCTATCATCATCTTTCTCTTCTAAAGTTTTTTTCCCCAAAAATGCAAATGTTAAGTATCATCCTATATACATAAGCATGTATCTACCTGTAAACTACTATTATTCTCAGGCTGATATATTCAAATTCTCTTATTCCTTACCTTTTCAGTGTGGGGTTGCTTGATGGGCAACCTCAAGGAATTCTGTCTTTTCAAAGAGCTACATTTTCATTCATAACTAACCAAAGTTCTTAATTTCTCTTTCTTCTTTTTCTCTCCTTCTGTTATCTCTCAAATCTCTCATTGGGAACTGAGTTTTTATCTTCTGTCATTGATCCGTGTTCAGGCATTTCCTTCATTTCTCCAGAACCGTTTTCCAGTGAGACATACCTTTTAAATGTATGCCTGTCCAACACTTTGGAGGCAGATAAAACTAGAATTCGGTGTGATCACGATAAAGATGAGGTCTTTCCCAAATCTCTTTTATAATGTCTTATCTAGGAAAGAAAGCAGAAATTATTCAGCCTGAGATTATTATTCACTTTCTAACTTAAACACAAATCCTTTCTCCATCCAGCATTGAATATCTTCTTTCCACTCCCTTGAAGCCCAAATCTATGTCTACAGTATCCGGATGACGCTCTGCCGTGGGAGGAAGAGAAGACAGTGTGAGCATACAAACATTTCTCTTTTTTTGTAGAGTCTTTGTTTTGGCCTTTTGCTTTGTGATTTTGTGGGCATTTGTTTTGTTTTGTTAGGGAATGGCGCACGGCCATGGGAAATGGAGTCCCAGGGGTAACTAGGATAAGCTAGAACTAAGGCTGTTACCAGGAGGAAATTTCTCTTGGAGGGGAAATCTCTCACTGGGCTTCAAGCCTCATGGGGCATGGGGAACAGTAGCAAAGAGTGTGTGTGTGTGGAGAGGGGACAGAATTAATGATGGCGTTGCTTTCTTCTCTGGTTGTTGCTTTTTGACTCACATTTCCCCCCACCTCCCCTGAAAAACACCCTACAAGGGTTACATGTTTTGTATTAAGTACAATCCAGAAATGAGGGAGTGACCTGGAGTTTCTGTCTAACCCCTCTCAGCCCCCTGCCCTCCCTCTGATTGGCTGCCACCACCTACTGTCTGGCTCTCCTTGGAGGCCCCCACTTCTCTCCTTCTCTCTTCTTCTTCATCCTTCTATTCGGGAGCTGAAGCCCCTCTTCCTTGAGGTTTTTATGGCCTAGGTCAAATATCACCTCCCTACCCCTGCCCCCGCCATCAACCATGTTGCCCTTGTGTTGCCTTTCCAGAATGAGCCATCAGAGAGCCGAGGCCTTGTGTGACCCCTGCTTTGCTGTATTGTCTCAGCTCGGCGCTGAATGCGTCAAACTGGATGGATTCTCAAAAAGAGATGTGTTCTTTGAAAACTTCCATGTGTGTTCCTCCTTTCTTGTTCCTGTGCTGATGAGGAAGAGGTCAGTGCGCCCTCCACGAGTGAGCCGCAGAGGCCGATTAAAACTTTCTGGGTGAGAATTGGAATAGTTACTCCTCACTTTGCTTTACCTCCATCTTAGACTATGAAAAAGGCTGGGGAAAAGGAATGACAAACCTCTGCCCAGACCTGGAGTGCCCACCTGGGACGCAGAGTTGAAAGAGGTTCTGGTTCTTTCCCCACTGGGGCTGCCTCTCTGATTGAGTGACCCTGACCCTGAGGCCCTCCTTAAATTATGTGCCCTGGTGCCCTATGTGCTTCTAACCCAGACCATTTCTTCATTAAGGCTTCTTTGGGAGCCTAAAACATTTCCTACATAACGTTGGGGTACTTTTCCCTGCTTTCGAAGTAGGGTTGCCTGATAAAAATACAGCCTCGTTAAATTTGACTTTCAAATAAACAACAAATATCGTTTTTAGTATGAATATGTCCTGAATATTGCATGGGACATGGTTAGGGTGAAAATGTTTTTGGTGTTTATCTGAAATTCAAATTTAACCACACATCTTCTATTTTTATTCGTGAAATCTGTCCATGCCCACCTGGAGGTTTTCTCGGGGTAATTCTCTCATGACAGTCACGTGTGGCAGATTTCCCCCTCAACCATAATCTCATGGAGAGAGGTCTCATCTGTCCCATGAAGGAGCACCTAAATAATGAAACGCCGGGTTGAGAGTCTCAGAACTCATTGCTACACGATTATCATCTTTCTAGCCCTCTCATTTTTCTGTGCAATGAGAACACATCAGATCAAGTAAACATTACCACTCAAAGCATTCATAAAATATTGAACATTTAATTCGAGTCTCTCAAAGCAGCTAAGCCCGCTTTAACTGTTTGAAAGTGTTGTATATTTACTAATAACTGATTCACAAAGGGTCTCTTCTGTACAACCCGGGAGAAGAATGAGCAGTCCCCTTCCCCACTGCATTCTTTCCAAGGAGGTTAAAACAACACCAGATATGCAGCTTGTTAATACAATCCCCCTTCACACAGACTGCATTTCAGTCCCTGGAAAAAGAACAATGCCCTTTTGGCTTGAAAGAGAGGATTTCAGCTGGAAAAAAGATACTTTCTTCATTTCCTTCTTTGACTCTCACCTTACTGAACCTTTCTCGGAGCCCAAAATGAGCCTTTGAAAGTGGAGGAATCCAATTCAGCAACATCAGATAGGAAGATGCATCCAGGGTAATTGAATATCTGCAAGAAGAATTATCTGTAATAGGAAAAGGGGAGGAATGTATCAAATGACAACGTGTTAACAAAATCTAAATAATGGAAGCAATAACCTAGTATCTCGAGGTTAAGAATTAGAACCACTGGTTATCATCATAGGATGAACAAAGTAACACATGTATAAGGAAGATAGAAATGTCTTGGCTAAATCGTCATCTGATGGTACCTGTGTGAATACTACGGATGTGGTTGTAGTGTCAAATAGGGTATTTGACTATTCTAGTGGTTTCAAACCTTGCTAAAATATCAGACTCAACAGATATATTGAGGGAAACTCTGTCGGGCTCTAGATCTGGAAATCTATGTTTTAAGTCTTCCTAAGGAATTCTGATAGGACACCCTTGGGAATGGAGCCACGCTTATTTATTTGCTGATTCAGCAAAATACCACAAGGCTTGTTAGGTATCAAAGCTATTCTAGTTTTTTGTTTTGGGTTTTGTTTTTTCCAGGTTCCAGCTCTCATAAACTTCCATTCTAGTGGGGAGAGAAAAAAAAATAAACAAGCTAAATAAATAGTAAATCAGTAACATGTCAAATAGTGATACATACTGTAAAGGCAAATAGTGAGAAGGGAGAGTGTGAGCCTGGTGGAGGCAAGTGGAGGCTATATTAAACGTAGTGATGACAGAGAACTGAGAAGTGAGGCCATAAAAAGAGCAATTCACACACAGAACATTCTCTACACTGTGAGGCAGGAGTGGATGGCAGGAAGGGTCACGGAAGAGCAGGAAGGCCCATGTGGCTGGGAAGGCAGTGAGCAAGGAGCAGGATGAAAGATGATGTCTGAGAGGCAAGCATGGGTCAGACACCGAGACTGTTATGTCAAGATGGGATTGTGCTCTTCAGATGATGGCAGGCTGCAGAAGGGTTGCAGCATGGAAGTGAGATGATCAGATTTTTATTCTGAAGTCTTCCTTCCATTGTGCGAAGTAGGATACTGGTTACCTGCTGATGTAGTTGTCCAGGTGTGTAGCTTGGACCAAGGTGGTCATAAGTGATTGGATTTGGGATGCCTGGGTGGCTCAGTCAGTTAAGCATCTGCCTCTGGCTCAGGTCATGATCCCCGGGTCCTGGGATTGAGTTCCATACCAGTTTCCTTGCTCAGTGGGAGCCTGCTTCTCCCTCTGCCTGCCTCTCCCCCTGCTTGTGCTCTCGCTCTCTCTCTCTGGCGAATAAATAAAATTAAAAAAAAAAAAAAGAAGAGGTGGTTGGATTTAAAATGTGGTTTTCAAGGTCAGGATTCCGTAGAATTTACGGATTAGTTGGGTGTGGGTTGGAAGTGATAAGCAAGATTCCAAAGAGACTTTGAATCTTCATGAAAACCTGGTCAAGGAGGTGCCCGTGATTAGTTTGCTGACCACTCTGGGAGTAGCGTGAGTGTTGAGATTTGGAGTTACTCTTGGAAGTAAAAAGTTTGAAATGCTCCTTAGACACCCAGGGGAAGATGTGAAATAGGCAGATGAATCATTGAGAGTCAGTTTTAAGGGAAGATTTCAAGACGGGAGATACAAAATCAGGGAATTATCAACATATAGAAAGTTAGTTGAATCATTATGATTAAGACTTGCAGGGGCAAAAAGAACCAAAATTTAAAGGTAAGTTAGACGAGGCAGGTCCAATGTTACTGTTTCTCAAGCGATGCTATTTGCATTTTGGGTTGAGGAATATTTTGCCATGCAAAACAGATTCTAGGATTCTGGGATTCTAGGATGTAAGGATTCTAGGATGATTAGCATCCCTGGATCTGCCCACTAAACACCAGCGCCACCTACCAACCACTGTGATGGTAAATACCCCACATATTTACAAACTACTCCAGAGGGGCATTCTGGTAGAAAACCCTTGACTGTAGAGTTACTGAAATCACTAACTGCCTCAAGTATCTACTGATTTGTAAGATTTTAATCCAGGGACTATGAGTTTCAAATACATTTGGATTAGAATAGTTTATATGATGCAAGGTTATAGTATTCGGGGATACGAAAATTTGTTTGCCAACAATCTCTTAGGGCCAAGAAAAAAGAGCAAGCTCAAAACAGCAGTCAGTCTACTTTTAGTATTTTGCTGCTTAATCATAATTAACCAATTAACTGATTCCCATAGTGTCCTTTGTAAAACATTCCAAGAATAATGAATGCTGGGTTAAGACACGGGTTTTGGTAACCTAGCATACTTCTTAGCACCCCATGCCCACCCTGGAATTATATGCTCAGCTGTTTTGGTTCCCAAATTTATTTATAAAAACTGTCCATAATATTGAAAATACACTTTTTAATTTAAGATGACATAAGGGGCGCCTGGGTGGCTCGGTGGGTTAAGATGACGTACACACAAAATAGATGGTATGTCGTGCACTATTTTCAAAATCATTACTTTGTGGAGGACGGTGTTGTGTGAATGCTCATTCCTGGGGTGATGATAATGTATATCTTCATAGAAATTGCATCATCTAGTATGTGTTCTTTTGGGGATGGCTTCTTTCATTCAGTGTGATGTTTTCCCGATTTATAGGTGAAGTTTTAAGATTCAGTGAGTGTATCAGTAGTTGCCGACTCCTTATTGCTAAGTAGTGTTTCCTTGTGTGTATAAACCACAATTTCCTTATCCATTCTCCTGTTGTTGGACATCTAAGTTGTTACCAGTTTAGGCTATTATGAATAAATCTGCTGTAAGCACTTCTGTACATTTTTCTCAGTGAACACATAATTTCATTTCTCTTGGGAAAACACCCCGTTGAATTGCTGATCCACAGGATAGGTATATATTTACTTTTATAAGAAGCTGCCAGAGTCTTTTCCAAGATGATTGTATTATTTTGCATCTCCACCTAAAATGTGGGAAAGTTCTGACTGTTTCACAGCCCTACCAGTACTCGGTTATCAGTATTTTCAAGCTTAGCTGGTCTGTTGGGGGTGCAGTAGTATTTCATTGTGGGTTTTATATGCATTGCCCCAGTAAGTGCTGATGCTGAGTACTTTTTCAAATGCTCATTGGTCACTCATATACATTTTCTTTTATGAAGTGTCCATTAAAAAGTTTTCGCACGGAAATCTGTTCAGCTATTTAAATACTGAGGCACTACAATAAATTTGCCTTAGAATAGTTACTCATTAGCCAATATTGGGGAACGTTTTTATATAAAATATGCAGTAGTCTGGGAGAGAGTTACTATGGTATGTGTTTCAAAATTATCATATAGACCTTCATATGTACTTTTTTCCCTATTGACTAAATGAGGTTGGTTTTCAGTAAATATTAATTAGTTTACTTCTAGAGAATAATATTGATATTAGTTAATACATATAATATCTATGGTGAAAAGATAATAGAAAACCCCAAATCACTAATTATAATGTCCTATTTAAGTACATTAGACAGTTAATAAATAAATAAAAAAAATTTAAGTACATTAGACTGTTAAGATATTTCTTTTTCTCCTACTACTGATATAAAAATATTTGAATTTTGTTTGAGGCAGCATGTAGCATAGTTTGTTCTGATAAAATACTTTAAGTCCGATTTGGTTTGCTTCATTCACCAACTAAAAATATATATGACCTGATGGTGGAAATTTCATGTGAAAGGCATTTTATAATAAACACATAGCTGGGTATGTTCCCGAGTGGATACCCTGTACTTTTAATTATAGAGAAGAGAGATTGAAAAAGAATGTCCAAAATCTGATCTGTCTCTACTGTGTACTGAGATCCGTAGAAGGCCTTCTGCTTCTAAGAACCTAAGGTAACACGTAAAATACATATGCAGATAAGAAACCAGAACCAGATCTGTTCATCCTCATGGAATAAGCAATCGTAGTCTCTGAATTTGGATTTTCAGTGTTCATCAGAGGTTTTTATTCCCGTAAGTCAATTTTTTAACCTTACCTAGAACGTAATGTTAACATAACTCAAAGGAATAAAGGACAAAACAAGGTATTCAGCCTAAACTTTGGTCAGCAACCATTTATCCACAAGCCTTTCCAGACAATAAAATAGCAATTTTAAAAACAATGTATTTCTTGGGGCGCCTGGGTGGCTCAGTGGGTTAAGCCTCTGCCTTCAGCTCAGGTCATGGTCTCGGGGTCCTGGGATCGAGCCCCGCATCGGGGGTGGGGGGGGGTCTCTGCTCAGCAGGGAGCTTGCTTTGTCCTCTCTCTCTCTCTGCCTACTCATGATCTCTCTCTGTCAAATAAATTAAAAAAAATCTTTTAAAAAATGCATTTCAGCAATGGGTTCCCATATTTTTTTTAAAAAAAAGGTATTTTCATAATCCTTTTGGATAGTCCACGGTGAAGTGATAGTCTTCCTGTCAGCTGCCTCAAGCACACAGTTTGAACAAAATGACTCACTACAACTCCAAATGGTTCCCCACTCTACATAATAACACCATTTTGCAACTGGCATTTACTCTGGTAAATATACCTTGGAACAGTTAACTTGTCAGTGTTGAGGGAAGGCCGTACCTAGCCGTCGAAGAGAAGACTTGCAGTAGGAGATCTGAAGTCTTTTATGAGACTTTATAATCAATATCCTAACTGGGCTGAAAGGGGCTTATGCTGAAGCAAATTAAAAAAGTTATTGGTGCTTTGGTTTGTTTTCCTGTGTTTTGTTGCAGCTGTTAGTAGAGGTTAGAAAATGATAGGGTGAAATTAAGAGAAGCAATGAAATGATATAGTTACAGAAGAGAGGATTTCTATAGTCTAGAGCTGATAAACTATTACAATGAACTTGGGACAATTTATTTTTTCTATGTGTATTTAAGAGATGATGTTTGGGGGCGCCTGGGTGGCTCAGTGGGTTAAAGCCTCTGCCTTCGGCTCGGGTCATGATCTCCAGGTCCTGGGATCAGGCCCCGCACCGGGCTCTCTGCCTGCTTCCCCCTCTCTCTCTGCCTGCCTCTCTGCCTGCTTGTGATCTCTCTCTCTGTTAAATAAATAAATAAAATCTTTAAAAAAAAAAAGAGAGATGATGTTTGTCCATCAGTTCAGCTGTGGGTTTATGGGAAACTCCATCACTTAGGTCTGTTTGCCATTATTCGGCACATACTCTGTTCTTTTGACATTGCTAACTGGCTGGACAGCTTGGCGGTCAGATAGGGATGAATGATATTATTACTTAGGGCAGGGTCAACAAACTGAACCCTCAGGCCAAATCTGGCCTCTGGACCACATGTTTTTTATAAATAAAGTTTTATTGGAATATAGCCATACCCATCCATTCACTCATTGTTTGTGGCTTCTTTTGTGCAGAAGGGCAGAGTTGAACAGTTACAAGAGAGCCCCTTGGACCCACAAACTCTGACAGATTTACTTTCTAGCCCATTGCAGAAAAATCGTTCTTGACCTTTTAGGGTTTAGGGTGATAAAATTTCCCCTCTTGGTGGATTATACTCCAGTGGTGCCTTCCTATGAATATGTCCAGGAGACTATCTTCAGAAAGGGTCTGTGTAAAAATGAATACATTTTATCTATTGAGGGCGCAATTACTTTAGAGACTTCTAGTCTCCCCCAGTGTCCCATCTCCTAATTTGCATCATAAAAACTCCACGTTCCCTACACACACAGTTTTAGTTGGGAATATGACCATTGAGAATTAATTCCTACCCTGCCTTATAGCTAAATTTGACCAGGTGTGACCAACTTTCGAACAAAGGTTGTAAGCACACATTATGGATGTACTTTCTGCTAGGTTGGGTGCATGCCTTCCTCTTTTCCTTGCATTTTTCTTCTGCTGGTTGAAACATGGGCATTTTGGTCAATCCCACAGCCTTCTTGGACTTTGATGACAAGGTACACATCATCATGAAGTTGGGGTCGAAATTTGTGCGGTTCTTGGATACATAGCAGTGAAGATTGCCATACCAGCTCTGAGCTATTGTTCCTGGACATTTTTTTTTTTAATATAGCAGGTTAAGTCCATGTGGATTTAAGCTATTGCTCATTTGGATTTTGAATTCTATGCTGCTATTCTCAATAATTCTATCAATAAAAAAGTCAGTGGCGAGAAGGGGATTCTTAGGATATGGAGTGGACACTTCTCCTGTCTGTACTTTGACCTTCCCTTTCTGTTACTTCTTCTTTCCCATTTATGTACGTAGACACAGCAGGGACAGTTATAAAGTGAGCTTGCTCCCTTGCCAGAGTTGACTGGACCTGCTGGGGAGCTGAATGACCTCTGATGACCATATTTTCTGATACCGAGGTTTGGGGGAGCAGAAAAATTCTGTGTGAAAAATATGTAATTGGCAAAGCATCTATGAGAAGAAAACTCCCAAGAACTAGGAATCCCAGCTTTCCATCCATTAATCCCCTTTCTCCCTGTGGTACTATGAGACACACCTATCCAGTGGGTAAAGTTGTTCATTTACCAAGTCGGAATTGAGAAGACATGTAGCTTTCTGTATTGTTTTTGTAGACTGAAAATTCCTTTTGAGACCTCTTCCTGCTAGGTTGTAGGAACTTAATTTCTAATAATTCAGGGTTCCCCAACTCCTTTTCTCACTTACTGGAGTTTTTCTGGGTGCAAGGACTTGGAGACTTTGCTTCTTCAGTCAATATCTTCACTCCACATTGAAACATGACTAAGCAGTACCCGTTTTAAATTTAAGGATTGGTGGTGTCAATTGCCCCATATTCTCTTTGTACCAGATTCTATGTTCCTCATCATTGAGTTGACCAAACCTATCATTTTTTAATCCAAAATGTGCTCTGGGGATAGCCAGCCGTATATATTTTCTAACATACTGCTTCTTAAATTCTGATGGGCATGTGAATCCCCTTTGTATCTCCTGGAAGTCTAGACTCTGATTCTGTAATTATGGGATGGAGTCAAAGTCCTGCATTTCTAACAAGCTCCCAGGTGATATCATTTTGATTGTGGCCCTATCGGAGCAGTAATACTAGAACCCATGTATAAACACAAAACTTCCTTTTATTTGTTTTAGGGCTCATTATATACCTCTCTTTGGACTTCTTAATTAACATGTCTGAATTCCGCTATATAAGCCATTCAATATTTTTTTAATAATTTTTCTGCTGTTTTATTGAAACATTCTCAATCGTTTTCAAATTACAGTTAAAATGCTGAATTCTAGCTTTATAAAATACACCATTTGCATCAAGAAAGAAAAAAAATGTTAAAAAGGATGCTGCAGAGATCTTCCTTTACAGTTTCCTAGCTACTTTATAAACAGTTGCCTTTCTTTTTTTTTTAGAGCTTTTATATTTCTTTTTTTTATTTCATTTCTTTTCAGCTAACAGAATTCAATATTTTTTAATAGATTGTAACTCTTGCATTTATTTTTGTCATTATGAACTGAAAACATCTATACCTTAAGTAATGCATCTTAAAATCTTATTTACTATGTTTTACGGTGTTTCTTTTTTTAAGATTTTGTTTATTTATTTGACACAGAGCAAGCGAGAGAGAGAGAGAGAGAGCGCGAGCGCAAGCACAAGCTGGGGGAACAGCAGGCAGAGGGAGGAGCAGGCTCCCCGCTGAGAAATGAGCCTGTCCTGGGGCTGGATCTCAAGATGCTAGGATCAGACCTGAGCTGAGGGCAGATGCTTAACTGACTGAGCCTGAGCCACCCAGGTGTCCCTATGATGTCTTTTGGCAGAGAGTAGAAGGTTTCACTTGGTCAAGATAAATAGATTCGAGTGTAGGTTCTGCTGTACTTGAACTAAGCCCTTGAGTCAAATTTATTTTTTGAGTCTTTTTTTTTTTTTTTTCTACTTACTGGAAATGACCTCTGACCTACTGACTCCCATAGCCTTGTGAGATTTTGAAGGGGAATAGTAGGCATATGGATGTGCTTTTTTTTTTTTTTTTTTTTTTTTTTAGGTTTTATTTATTTGGCAGACAGAGATCACAGGCAGGCAGAGAGAGAGAGGAAGAAGCAGGCTCCCTGCTGAGCAGAGAGCCCGATGCGGGGCTCGATCCCACGGCCCTGGGATCATGACCTAAGCTGAAGGCAGAGGCTTTAACCCACTGAGCCACCCAGGCGCCCCTGGATGTGCTTTTTTAAAAGGTGCCATCACATCGTTCTTAGTGATGCTCTTTGGCAGCTGTCCATTTCCAGCCATTTTTCTTGCTCCTACCATGACCCCAGAGTGTTGGAAAATACCTGAGCTACATCTTCCTTTGTGATGTCAAACAGTCCCCACTGATATCTTATTTAAATGAGCTCCAGTTTGTATAGACAGCCCAATCAATAGTTTATTTATTCTGAACCCTTTTTGAACTACAGCATCACATCATTTCAAAGGGAGCAAGGAAAACATCAGCTGCGGAAAGGCAGTGCATTTTTTATGTACAGCCTACAAACCCTGCATCTGGTGTGTATATAGAAACACATCTGTCCATGCAACTGTCAAAGTTGGGTTGTGCCCTTTACGTACAGAAATAGCTTTACTTACGTAGGATCCGTGAGGCACCGTGAGGTATTCCCAGGGCTTGGGAAACATAGCCACAAATGCTCTTTTGCAATCTCTGCCTTCTGATGATAAAGTTTCTATATTCAAGTAAAGCACATGTAGGTTCACGGATGCTTATTTCCAAGTCAGTTATTGCTGCTCACATCCGATAAGCCACACTTATAAAACCAGGCCAAGCAGATAAACAATCAAAGCAACAACAAACATGCAGACACACTCTCTTCTGCCTGCTACATCAGAGAGTAGCACAGCAAAAGCCCTTCTGATGGTTTGCTTCTGTTTTAAAGGTACCACTTTTCTCAGTGCTGTTAGGAAGCAGGGATGAGAAAATGTCATCTGATCCAGAAACCAGAGTTACAGCTACGTTTTTTTTTTTGTTTGTTTGTTTGTTTGTTTGTTTTATCAAGAATGAAGAAGGAGGAGTGCCTCTGGAGTGGGGGTTCAGTAACACAGAGAATAGTCTTTTTCAGTGCTAAATGCCCTCCAGCTGCAGCTGGGAATGCCTTGGGCAAGGCAAGAGAGCTACCTCGGCTGCCTCTTTGCAGGCAACCCCCAACATCCATCCTTCCAGATCCGGGAAGTCACAAATTCACCAGGATTCACAAAAGAGTATTCAGAAGTTTTCATCAATGTCTTTAATTATGCGGTAACACCCCTGCCATTGATCTTTTATTGCTCTCAAAATATGGTCTATGCAGGTAGATTCGTAGATTTAGAGTTCAAACTACCCTTTGTAACAGGCATCCCATGCATTCTTAATTTGCTCATTTATTTATTCAGAGAATACCCTTTGAGAGCCAATATTCCTGTATTTACTGAAAGCAATAGCCTGATGCTAAACATATGAAGATAAAGAAAATGGGATTCCCGCCTAGCGGACAAGGACTTGTATATGTACATCCTGGGAGAACCCAGCCCTCCTTCCAGGGTGTATTTTCAGGCAGAGCTGACCACTTCTTTTCTCTGGACCAGACATAAACTTGTGAGTGTTCCTTTTGAAGCCCAGCCTGTATCTAGTCTCTCATTCTGTAGACACGTGAGCTCATTCAAGCCTGTGTCCATTTCTTAAAGATATTTTCAACCTTTAACCTACCTGATGATCCAACAGGTACTGTGGGAACCCTGCAGTGCAAAACTGTGGGAGAAATCCCAGGGACCTTTAGAAGACAAGCATCAGGTGTGGATCAAGGCGGTCTCTACCCCAACTCCTTTGTCCATGGCAGACGTGGGTAATCATTTAATGTATGCCTTTCCACTGCACTTTAGCATTGCCGTTGACCTGTTCTCAACATACTAGTCCACACTGGTCCAGTCAAATCAATTAATCAGTACTGATCCAAAAGATGAAAGGTTTGGAATGTGCTATGTCTACTCCTGCCCCTTGGGTGGGCCCACTGACTTGCATCTAGAACTGGGTATTCATAATGCCCATAGATGCAAAGTCCCATAAGATCACTCAGGTCTTACTCACTTGGAGCCACCAGCAGCTGCACCTGTTGACTTCATTTTTGGGTAAATCTAGTAAACTCCCTCCATAGCCTCAACTTTCAGAATCTCCCCGTCCTTCTAAACAGTGGTCTTATACTCACACCCAAGAATCTCCAGCTTTCATCCTTTTCAGTGTGCTACCTGGTCAACCACCACCAAATTAGTTCAATTGTTGTTTATATCTCAGTTAATACAGGTTGATGAGATGTGTTGGCGGGAAGGGCATCTACTCCATAAAATTATCAAGATCCAAGCCCTTCAACCAAAGAGAATTATTTTCCAGGGTCTCAGGATCATCTGCCAGATCCCCTCCACTAAGCCAATAATGAAAGAGGAGGTATGTGGGGAATCACACGTATTATTTCTTAAGGTTGAGGCTTGGAAGTAGCTGTATTTTGTCTACCACGATCTATTCACTTAACTGCAGAGGATGCTAAAAAGTCTAATAATTAGATGAAAGTAGGCAGGCCATGCTTGGTGATGAATAAACCCACATGTTCTTGACCCAAGTTTCCCATTTGCAGAAATTCTAACACAGTTGAATCAATGTAAAAACAGCTTGATTAATTCTCTAGGGAGATTGCCTCCACGGAGTGTCCCAGAATCCAGGATGGTTTCATCTGTGGATCTACTTCATGGTCTCCATGATCACGCCCAAAGGGAAAGAGAACATAAAGGTATGCACCAGGTTTGAATGCCTCAAATTGAGAAGCAACACATCTCACTTTGCCCATAATTTTTGGCTATAGTCATATGACCCCACCTAACTGCACAGGAAGGAAGACTTCCTGTGTACCCAGGAAGGAAAGGAGACCAGGCATGGTGGTCTCTAGCCATCTCTGCAACCTGTGGTCCCAATGTGTCCATAGGAGGAGATGGAAGTAGAATGTGGTAAACACATAGCATTACCCCAACCACGAGGCATTCCTCTTTTCCTCTCAGAATGTCCTAGAAGACCTTGGGTGCTCTCTCATTCAAATATAACTTTACTAAGCATGAAATGCTGATTAGAAAGTAATTAGAATAAAAAAAATAAAAAATAAATTAAAAAAAGAAAGTAATTAGAATATAATTTCTTTCAGAAACATATCATATGATTTTTCAAAAGTGGTTTAATGTTAAAGCACATCCTGGTTTCAATTATTGGAGTTTGAAGGTATGTATGACAGAGGAATTTCTTAGTCAAAAATGAGAGAGCTCCAACTTAACAGTCATAAGCCAACAAAAATCTTTGATTAGCTCACATAGTTGAAAGATGTTGGCATGACTGGATCCTGGTGCATTATCAAGGATGTGTGCCTTCCCCTCTTCCAGGCCATCTCCTATTGTCAGGCTTCATTCTTAAAATAGGCCTTCTCAAGTTGTAGCAGAACAGCTTTCAGCAGCTCCAGGCAGCATCCCCCTGCCCCAGGGGGAAAGAGAATATGCCTGTCCCAGTGATTATAATGAGAGTCAGGGAGAGGTGTTCACTGGATTACATTGGGGTAGTTGTCTATTCATTTAACCAATTCAAGGAGATAATGGGATTGGCTAGGTTTGAAATCACGGTTTATGTCATTCCCATTTAAGCTGCAAAATCAAGATGGGAGATGAAGAGTTTCCCGAAGGAAAACCTGATTGTTGTTACCAAAATACAGAAAAGTGTCCACACAGTTTTCCACTGGGTGATATAGACAGAATTTGGATCTCAGGGTGACTTGCCCTAAAAAGTTGTTGTGGCCCAGAGTCTGATTGTTAGATTTACATATTTAAAGATCTCATTTAAAGACACCTGGTGGCTCAGTTGGTTAAGCCACTGCCTCAGTTCAGATCACGATCCCATTCCTGGGATCAAGTCCCACATCAGGTTCCTTGCTCAGCGGGGAGCCTGCTTCTCTCTCTGCTTCTGCCTGCCACTGTGCCTGCTTGTGCTCTCTCTCTATATCTGACATAAATAAAATCTTTTAAAAAAATAAAAATCTCATTTATTATTGTAAGAGGGACCATTTGGTCTCTGAGATAATGTCTTATGCCAACCCAACTCATGGGGACTGACACATAAACTAGAACTCAGGCTTCTTCATTGTTTCTAAGAAATATAACTTCTCCGTTGACCCGAAAATTAGAGCTCTGCTGACCATCTCCTTATATAAAGCTTCATGGAAGATAAATTAAAACCAGTAGATATAGGGGCGCCTGGGTGGCTCAGTGGGTTAAGCCTCTGCCTTCGGCTCAGGTCATGATCCCAGGGTCCTGGGATCGAGCCCCGCATCGGGCTCCCTGCTCAGCAGGGAGCCTGCTTCCTCCTCTCTCTCTGCCTGCCTCTCTGCTTACTTGTGATCTCTGCCTGTCAAATAAATAAATAAAATCTTAAAAAAAAAAAAAAACAGTAGATATAATAGTTCAACATGAAATCCTATTCAGGGAAATTCATTATATAAGGGCATTCTGTGACATATAGCTATTATTCTCAATAAATGTGTTCCAATAGTAGTATTACATGTGCCTAGAAGGGTGTCATTCAAATAGGCTCAAGTGCATACTCCTCTCCGTATCCCCAATATGTCCTAGGGAGCTGTTGCTAAATGTGGCCCTCGGTATTCTGATTCCTGTCACTGTATTTTCACAAAGATCATTTCCTTGCATTGACATCTTATTTAACTGAATTGTCTTCATTTGTGTTTTGATTAGGTTAACAGGCCATTAATAATTACTATGTCTTGATTTAATTAGGCAAACTATCAGAAACCTCAGCATATGTATTGATTATTACAAGTGTTTAAATAGCCACTTATTAGGACATTCTATAGAATTGCCAAACTTTATAATAAGTTAAGCTCCTTAAAGTCAGTATGATGAGCAGGGAGGGTTTCCTGGTTTTTCATATTACCAGTCTTTTCCTTCTTCCTGGAATTTTGTACACCACGTTGATGAAATTTGTCAATTAAGAATTTTCTCTTTTTATACTGAAATGAGTTCAAAATGAATTTATAAAAACATCATTTTCTTTGGGACCTTATTTTGATATAATTTCCAAATTATATAAAGTCAGAGGAATAGTGCAAGCAATTTTCCTTTCCCCTTCACCCAGACTCATCAATTATTTATATTTTGCCTCATTAGCTCTATCTTTTTCTCTTTATAGGGAAAGTTGAAGACATTGTGTCCTTCTCCCTAGATTTTATGGTGTATGTCCTAAAAACAAAGACATTTCTTACACAGCTATAATTCAATGATCAAAATCAGCAAATTTAATATTGAAACATAGTTACTGTTATTTAATCAACATTTTAAAAAAATTTTTTATTAACATATAATGTATTGTTAGCCCCTGGGGTACAGGTCTGTGAATTGCCAGGTTTACACACTTCACAGCACTCACCATAGCACATACCCTCCCCAATGTCCATCACCCAACCACCCTCTCCCTATGTAATCAACATTTTGTTTAATTTCTTTTTAATTGCTCCAATGATACTACTTTTAAACTACTTTCTCTCTGGCTCAGATTATATACAGTATCATGCATCGGATTTAGTTGTCTGTTCTTTTTGGACTTCTCTATTACTGGATAGTTGCATTGTGTTTCTTTGTCATTTCTGACCTTGACATTTCTGAAGTGTATAAACCTGTTGTTTTGTAGAATATTCCTCAATTTGAATTATTCTGCCTTTTTCTGCATGATTAGATTCAGATTATGTACCTATTATATATTTTTCTTTTGCCTTTTTCTTAAAAGATCTTATTTATTTATTTGACAGAGAGAGAAATCAAAATAGGTGGAGAGGCAGGCAGGGGTGGGGGGAAGCAGGCTCCCTGCTGAGCAGAGAGCCCAATGCGGGGCTCAATCCCAGGACCCTGGGATCATGACCTGAGCCAAAGGCAGAGGCTTAACCCACTGAGCCACCCAGGTGCCCTTTCTTTTGTCTTTTTTTATGGCACTGTGTTAGGATGCCCATGAAGTTGGTCTGTCCCAAATTTGATGGAAACATTGATCACTACCTTAACATTGGTTAAGATGGTATCAAGTTTGAGATAGTACCCACCAGTTTTCTCCACAGTAAAAGTTTTTGTTTGTTTTATTTTCTGTTTGTAATTAATACGTAATTTGGGGAGAGGATTTTTTGAGATTTCTATATAGCCTGTTTCTAATATTTGCCTTCTCTGAATAACTTGTGTCAAATAAACACACATATCCTTAGCCCATTTGCCCTCTGAGTGAACAGCAACCAATGGGTTAAAATAATTGCCCTAGCACCTACTAGATTTAGGGTGAGAACCCAGTTTTTGCTTTCTTATTTCAAGTTCTTTATATGACATTTCCCCCACTTACTTTAATCTTACAAAATCTTGGTAGACTATTCTGTTTCTTAAACACATGGTTTCTTCTATCTGGAACAACATTGGGGGAACAGGTAAACCAGGAAAGGAAGAGGAGTCTGTCATTTGTGGGCTGTGTAATCTTTGGAAAGTTGTTCATGATTTCTGAACCTGACCTACTTTCTCCATCAAAGGAGTTAACATTACTTGGATTTCAGGGTTGCCTTGAGATTCAATAAGAATTTCTTTTCTCATGCACTTCATAATATCTGTAATATAGTAAGTGGCCAGTAAATATGGATTCTTTCCCCTTTCCATCCTTTCAGGATTTTTTTTCTCCTTGTTTTTTTGTTTGTTTGTTTGTTTGTTTTGTTTAGTTTTTAAATGAGCCTAACACATGCACGGCTCTATCTATACATTAGGGGTATAGCCATGAGAAAAACCAGTTTTTGCTGAAATGGGAAGAGAGAGAATATTCATTGACAAAGTGGTGTTGTGAGCCTTGTAGGTGTCTGAGAGAAGACAGTCCTAGGCACAGAACGACCGTGCACTAGGGTCTGAATGTTCATGTTATTGAGATGTTTGAAGAAGAATAAGGAAGTCAATGTGTCTGGTGCAGAGTAAGTGGGCTGAGAATGGGAAGGATGAATTCAAAGAAGTGGTCAGAGGCAGGGTTATGTAGACCCATGCCAGAGCTGGAGACCTATCCCTGGGGAGATGACATGCATTGTGGAGTTCGAGGCAGAGAAGTGATTTGTTCTTTCTTCTCTTTTAAATGAATCACCCTCAGGCGTCGAATTGTATCCCCAAAGAGATATGTCAAGTCCTAGTCCCCAGAATTTGGAAATAGGGTCTCTGCAGATGTCATCAAGTTAAGGGGAAGTCACTCTAGATTAGAGTGACACCCAATCCAGTATGATTGGTGTCATTGCAAGAAGAAAGACGTCGAAGGTCGAGAAGAAATTCATGTGAGAACAAGACAGGTGTTGGAATGATGAATCAAGTGGCTGAGGAGGATCCAAAATCACTGGTAACTGCAAGGTTGTTAGAGCTCTCAGAGGGACCAGGGCCCTGCCAACACTTTAATTTTGGAGTTCAAGCCTCCAAGACTGTGAGAGAGTAAGTTTCTGCTGTTATACGCCACCCAGTTTGTGGTAATTTGTTATGGCGGCCCTGCGAAATGAGTATAGTTGCTTTGAATGTTCTGTGAGGACTCTGGAGGACACACGTGAAAGCAGCAAGCTAACCCGTCATTGGCATGAAAGACAAAGTCTATAGAGATGGGGATGCAAGACATGGTCACCTTCTGATTATATTTCCGAGATAGAAACTATCTGACATTGGATTGGGTGGTCCAAACCAGGAACACTTTTCACAGTGAAAGCAGTTGCTATTAATAAGTACACAAGGACAGGGGTGCCTGGGTGGCTCAATGGGTTAAATCCTCTGCCTTCGGCTCAGGTCATGATCCCAGGGTTCTAGGATCGAGCCCCTCATTGGGCTCTCTGCTAGGCAGGGAGCCTGCTTCCTCCTCTCTCTCTGCCTGCCTCTCTGCCTATTTGTGATCTCTGTCTGTCAAATAAATAAATAAAATCTTAAAAAAAAAAAAACAGTACATAAGGACAATAGGCAGAACCTAGGGTATAAAGTTAGTGTCCCGATGGATTGAAAATATGAAGGAAGGAAGTCAGTGGTGCTTCTTGGAGTTTGACCTAAAGTTCTGGATGAAAAGAGTTAACCACTTATGAAGTAAGGAAGACCATAAGAGGAGCAGGTGTGCAGGAAAAATCATAAATTCCATCATGTTCTGTCAAAATTTGAGATATCTGTAAGACACATGAGGGGAGATTTGAGTGGGCATCCTGATTAAGGAAGCTAGAATCTGGAGGGACACATTTGGTGTAGAAATATAAATGGGGGTTGTCACTTGATAATGATATTTAAAGCCACAGAGCTGCGTGAGATCTAAACACCCAGAGAATGAACGAGGACAGAGAAGGTAATGAGGAAGTCCCTTCATATCTTCCTAATAATTATTAAATTGCCCGACAGTGGTAGGTGCTTGTGCCTCTATTTGTTGGAGGATGAAAATATACAAATTGTCCTGATAAATTGAATCACATGTTTTGAAATAGTGAGATATCAGTTTCTTTAAATCAGTAACGCTCAGCGTTAGGGTGCTGAGGAATTACTCCAGATAAACACTGAACACTGGACTGCCATGCTTCAACCCCACAGATCCAGCTCCTGCAGCTCCGGGAAAAGCCCAGAGTCTGTCCTTTGTGACAGCCACAGTCAGAATATGTGCTGCCAGGATTCCCAGGCCCTGTGTTTAGAGACACGCCCTCGACAGATCTTTCTGGCTGAGTTTTCTCTTATAGTATTTGCAGCCAATGTGTGCAATCCCTGCGTTCAAGTTTTTGCGTATTTGATTTTCTTAAACTGTGCCAAGCCATCTGAAGCCAGATGACAAATGTCTGTGGCGATGATGTCAGGATTTCTGAATTTGTGAATCTGTCTTGAATAGAAATGCTACAGTGTAACAGAGGAGTCATGTCGGGTCTTGTGGAAAAGAGTCAGGAGGATGAGGGCCCCCCACCGCCAGGCTGTCCGTGCTCAGCCTAAGACACCCTTCTTGTCCCCTCCGTGCACCCTGAAATACAGCTCTAGTACTACCCGGCCTGGAAACACAGGAGCCCACATCTCTCACTTGTGACTTTCTTTTTATGCCTGTTTCTTGTGCTGCTTTGGGATATGTGGGCTCTGTGCTACCTACAGCTCTCATAATTCTAGACTGAGCCCTAATCAGAAAGGCAGCATGACTCCCCACAAGTTCTGCCTATCCTTAATTGACTTTTTGTGTTAATATAAATACTCATGAAACTATATTAGAAATGTGTTACACTAACACCAGAATAGCTACAACTTCAATTACTTTAAAATCCTCTTAATGCTCTCAATTAGCTAATTACAGGCTGTGCGTGATTGGAGGAACAGTAGAGGTTAAAATACCTTGTAAACAGGGTGGCGGTACCAGACAAAAATGGGGGCATTTCTGATTGGATTTTAGAATTGTGCCCTGCTCTTGCAATAGTAATCGTAGAACCAGCATTTTTTTTAAAGGAAAGACAATTAAAAAGGAGAAAGTAAAAACAATTAAGGAAAATGTGCCTCTTTAAAAGATTTTTGTTTAAAAAACACTTAAATATATTTTTTAAGATCTTATTTATTTATTTGAGAGAGATCGTGCAAAAGAGAGAGAGAACTCATGAGCAAGAACAAAAGAGGGAGAGAGAGAAGCAGCCTACCCTGCTGAGCAGAGAGCCTGATGCAAGGCTGGATTCCACGACCCTGAGATCATAACCTGAGCCTAAGGCAGACATTTAACTAACTGAGCCACTCAAACGCCCCAGAAAACACTTAAATAATTTTTCTTTAAAAATATCTAACAGTATTTCTATTTTTTCAAAAAGATTTTATTTATTTATTTGACAGAGAGAGAGAGATAACAAGCAGGCAGACAGAGAGAGAGGGGGAAGCAGGCTGCCCACCAAGCAGAGAGCCTGATGTGGGGCTCGATCCCAGGACCCTGAGATCATGATCCGAGCCGAAGGCAGAGGCTTAACCCACTGAGCCACCCAGGTGCCCCAGTATTTCTATTTTTTTTAAAGATTATATTTATTTATTTGACAGACAGAGATCACAAGTAGGCAGAGAAGCAGGCAGAGAGAGAGGAGGGGAAGCAGGCTCCCTGCCGAGCAGAGAGCCCGATGTGGGGCTCGATCCCAGGACCCCAGGATCATGACCTGAGCCAAAAGCAGAGGCTTTAACCCACTGAGCCACCCAGGCACCCCAAAGAGTTTATTCGTTTATTTATTTGAGAGACAGAGACAGAGAAAGTGTGCACGTGTGAGTGGGGGGAGCAGAGGGAGAAAGAGAGAATCTCAAGCAGACCCTGTGCTGTGCACAGAGCCCAATGCAGGGCTTGATCCCAAGACCCTGAGATCGTGACCTGAACTGAAATCAAGTGTAGGACGCTTAACTAACTGAGCCACCCAGGCACCCTCAAAAAACTTTTTTATAATATTTTAATAAGCTTTATGCAAAACTCTTCAAGCAATTATACTTAATGCTTGACCAGAGATTCTGTTAAGATGTAATTGACAAAAGCCTTTTCTACTTAAGGTATACAACATGATGATTTAATATACACATACATTGTGACATGATTACCGCAATCAAGTTAAGTAATACGTCCATCACCTCTAGTGGTTAGTATTTATTTATTTATTTTTACGGTAAGATTACTTAAGATCTGTTTTAGCAAACTCCAGGTATACAATACAGTATTATTAACTCTGATCATCATGCCATGTCCGCTGAGGAGTCTTAGGTTTGAAAATCCCCAAAGAAAGAAAACACTGCCTTGATAAGTCTCATTTTGCTTTTCTTTTTTTTTTTTAAGATTTATTTACTTGAGAGAGAGAGAGTGTGTGGGGATGAGGGGCAGAGGGAGAGGGGGAGAGAGCCTCAAGCAGACTCTACTCCAAGCACAGAGCCGGTCGCAGGGCTGGATCTCACAACCCGGAGATCATGACCTGAGCCGAAACCAAGAGCTGGGCACTCTACCAACTGCACCACTAGGCACCCTACTCTCATTTTGTTGTAATTATACATGAAGTCATAAGTCGTAACTCATTCACTCATTCATTCATTATACAAATGAGCATCAGCTGTGCTGCGAGTACTAGTCAAAAGAAGGTGATTGAAAGGCTAGGTATGGTCTCTGCCCTCATCAGATCCCATTAGAGGTACTTTCTTGGGATCATCACATTTCAAGTGTTTTAGAAAGGCAGGGGTTGGAAAAGTGGACTTTGGGATTTGTGGGGAATAATCAATATTCACTACAGCGAATCTTCTCAGACTTCGGAATTTCCTACAGAACAGTGCGTGTATTATCCCAGGTTCTACAGAGACTCAGAACCAATCTGTTACATGTGTAGACTGATTATTAAGAATTGGCTTCAGTGCTTAGAGAGGCTGAGAAGTCCCACAATCCGTTCTCTGCAAGCTGGAGCCCAGGAAAGCCAGTGCTATACTGCCAGTCCAAACCTGACGATCTGAGAACCAAGGGAGCCAATGTTGTAAGTCTGAGTCTGAAGGTCTGACAACCCAGAGCGCTAATGCCCAAGGACAGGAGAAAATGGATGTCCCAATTCAAATGGAGAGCAAATTTGCCTCTCCCCTACCTTTTTGCTCTATTCAGGCCCTCAGTAGACTGCATGAGGCCCGCCATGTTGGTCAATGTCTTTTCTTTATTCAGTCTGCCAATTGAAATGCATGTCTCTTCCTGACACACTCTCACAGATACACCAGAAATAATGTTTTAACAGCTATCTGGGCAGCCCGTAGATCAGTAAAGTTGACACATCAACTGAAGTATCTCAAATGTCAAATAAACATATCTTTTTTTTTTTTTCGCATACTTGCTATCCACACATCATCTTTGGTAAAGTGTCTGTTCAAGTCTGTTGCCAATTTTCTAACTGGGTTGTTTGTTTTCTTACTGCTTAGTCGAGAGAGTTCATTATGTATGTTGGACCTGTGATTTGCAAATATTTTCTCCCAATCTGTGCCCTTCTTTTTTTTTTTGTCTTTTGCATAAAGCATTTGAATTTTGATGGGGTCCAATTTGTTAATTTTTCCTTTTATGGATCATGAGGTTGGTGTCATGTCTAAGAATTCTCCTTAGTCTCTGGTCATGAAGATTTTCTTCTGTTTTCCTCCAGAAGTTTGATAATTTTACCCTTTATATTTAGATCTGTAGTCTGATATTCAAGTTCATTTTTTTTAGGCATGAGTTTTAGTTCTAGGTTCCTTCTTTTGTTTTACCTCTAAATGTCCAGTTCTTCAAGCACTGCTTTTTGAAAAGTCTGTGCTTTCTCTCTTGAATCACTTTTGCACCTACGTCAAAAATTATACTTTATGTGGGATTATTTCTGAGCCTTCTCTTCTGTTTTATCAATCTATGCATCTAATTTCTTGCTACTACCACATTGTCTTGATTACTATGGCTGTACAGTGAGTCTTAAAAATCAGGTAGTGTGATTCCTTCCCACTTTATTCTTTTTCTTTCCAACTTTCATTCTTTTCAAAAAAAAGTCTTTTGCAGTTCTAATTCTTTTGCCTTTTCATATAAATTTTGGAATCAATTTATCTGTATCTACAAGGAATCCTCCTGGTATTCTGACAGTAATTGTGTTAAAGCTGTAGATCAATTTGGGGGAGAATTGATATCTTTACTATGCTGAGTCTTCCATTCTATGAACACAGAATGTCTCCATCTATTTAGGTCTTCATTGATTTCTTTCATTAACATTTTGTACTTTTCATCATACAGATTCTGTAAATGTTTGTTAGATTTATATCTAATATTCTTTTATGCTTTGGGGAGTAATTGCAAATGGTAACAAAAATATTTTAGTGCCAACTATTAAGTATATATATAGCTCCTTGAAAATATATGAATTCCGTCTTACTTTTCCTGTTTTGCAGATAAAATGCCATATAAGGACAAGTGTGTAGAATTTATTGTTCTAAGCAGACACTCCCAATATGCAGGATTGGGATAGGGTCTAATATGTAGTAGGCATTATCAGTTTGTTAAGGGAATGAGTAAATAAACTTAAAACATTTTCAAAGATTTTAGTTACTTATTTTTCAACTGGAGCAAATGTGATTGTGAATCACACATAATACCCACAAAGGCATGTACATATGATGGTGCAATTTCTCTAGGGTGAGACATGCCCCAAGAAAGGCTTATCATAATAGCCAGGAGAACAAATATGGGCTGAAAATTCTTTAAAATTTTTAAACTCTGTGAGGACCTAAAATATAGCTTTCTTGTTCACTGATGATGATTGTCTGTGTCTGGTGCACTCTATAAGACAGAGCAAGAAGCTCAATGGACATTTGTTGAATAATTAAAGAGATACATAACTGAGGGAAGGAATAATTAAGATAATGAAAAATATATGACCTCTAACTGTTAAACTTGGTTTATATCATTCCAGACATTCTCTGTACCTAGAGATATGGTTTCTATTTTTCAAGTTTGTGTCATTCTATGTTCAGTATTTTTTTAATTAAGCTGTATATATGAGTATTTCCTAAGTTCATTAAGTTCTTTTTAAAATTTTTTTTATTATGTTATGTTAGTCACTGTACAGTAGATCATTAGTTTTTGGTGTAGTGTTCCCTGATTCATTGCTTTTGTATAACACCCAGTGCTCCATGTAATACCTGCCCTCCTTATTACCCATCACTGGGCTCAGCCAATCCCCATTCCTCTCTCCTCTAAAGCCCACAGTTTGATTCCCAGAATCCATAGTCTCTCATGGTTCATCTCCCCCTCTGATTCCCCTCCCTTCATTTTTCCCATTCTTCTCCTAATGTTCTCCATGCCATTCCTTATGTTCCACAAATGAGTGAAACCGTATGATAATTGTCTTTCTCTGTTTGACTTATTTCTCTTAGCATAATCTCCTCCAGTTCCATCCTTGTCAATGCAAATGGTAGGCATTCTTCCTTTCTGATGGCTGAGTAATATTCCATTGTATATTTGGATCACATCTTTATCCACTCGTCATTGAAGGGCATCTCAGCTCCTTTCACAGTTTGGCTAGTGTGGACATTGTTGCTATGAAATTGGGGTGCATGTGTTCCTTCTTTTCATCTGTATCATTGGGACAAATACCCAGTAATGCAATTGCTGGGTCATAGGGTAGCTCTATTTTTAACTTTTTGAGGACCCTCTACACTGTTTTCCAAAGTGGCTGTACCAACTTGCATTCCTACCAACAGCCTAAGAGGGTTCCTTTAAAAATTATTTTAAATATGGTATTAATGAGCAGGTGATATCCATTAATAAGGTATTTCTATATCATATTCTGTTATGGCTATTCTGCCATTTAAAAAACTTCTTATCACTCATGTACACACTCTTTTCTAATTTTGTCACATATGTAACACGTATTGCATGGAGCACTGGGTGTTTTATGTAAACAGTGAATCTTGGAAAACAACATAAAAAACTAATGACTCATTGTATGGTGATTATTAAAAATAATTACATAAAATACATATATATTTTGAGTTCGATTATTTCCTTAGGGTACCTTAGTGGAAGAATACTTACTTTATATGCATACATAATTTGAGGCACATGATGCATGTGCAAAATGTCTTTTTTTTAGAAAACTTTTCTTTAGCTATTCGGGGTCTTTTGTGGTTCCATACAAATTTTAGAATTGTTTATTCTAGTTCTGTGAAAAATACTGTCAGTATTAAGGGGTACACTTGTCATGGTGAGTACCAGGTGTTTTATGGAAGTGTGGAATCACTATACTGTATACTTGAAACTAATACTGTAAAAAATAAAATTATGCTTACACATGCACATAAAAAAGCAGAAACAGTTTTCTAATTAATTTTTGCCCATCTGTATTAGCTGCTCTTTACACTAAACTTTAGCTAATAGTGAGGAAAAATTGTTTTTGCATATTTGATGGTTGAAAGTGAATTATTATTGTTCTTTTCATTTTTATTTCTCTAGTACCTTGGAAGGATAAACATTTTCTTAGAAGTTAACTTGCCATAAACTTGTCTTATTGCTTTTAGAGTTTGTCACCATAATTCTACTTCCTCATGCTTACCTCTAAGACCAGTATTTGCAAATGGCAATTGTATGGATTCTCCTTGCCCCCTCCTTGATATAATTATAGTTTACAGTAGAATACTACTGAATCTTAAGATGAGGAATATGGTTGTACACATTCCTTAGAAAAATTTCCTGAGTTGCTGTGGGAATGCACATGACATAAATATAGAAAGGTGATAGAAAGTTGGCTGAGCTCTTGGTGGGTAAACAGAGCAGAGGGTGTATGTGCAAAAGTGTGTTTATAATAACAAACACTAGGGGACTGCAATAAATTTGTATGTCTGTCTTGGGACACTTGGGTGGCTTAGTCAGTATAGCGTCTGCCTTCAGGTCATAGCGGCTCAGGTCATGATCCCAGTGTCCTGGGATCGAGTCCCATATAGGACTCCCTGATCAGCAAGAAACCTGCTTCTCCCGCTGCCTCCCACTCCCCCTGCTTGTGCGTGCTCTGTCTCTGTCTCTCTCTCTCTCTCTCTGACAAATAAATAAATAAAATCTTTTTTTTTTAATTGTGTATCTGTCTTGTGGTCTGTGTCCTAAGGAGTAGGTGTAGATAACTAAATGAGATACCTTATTTTGCTTTTAAAATTATTTGGATCTAACATTTCTGGTTTAAAAATATAAATATATTGTTGTATAAGAGAGCCATCTTATTTCCCTTGGATGGATTTAGGACTGGCTTGGCAATGTCTGCTTATTTTGAAAACTGAATAATGTAACTTCCTCTTATTAGTTTTAGAGTTTCTACATAAACATGTATGTCTTCACTTTTGGATCCAATCAAAGTTAAGAGACTGATACAGAAATATTAGAATCTTTCCCTTAAAATGGAGGGAAAATATTAATTTAGGAAATGACAGGGTTTGCTTTCCATAAGTAAAGTTCAGAAAACTTAAAAACCAAGTAATCTTTTGGATTAAATCCTACAGAAAATACCTACTTATAAAATATGTAGATACAAATATAAGTGTGCATATGATATTTATATCCTTCATTTATTCACTTATTCATTCAGAAGTGAACTATTTCAGAACCATACTAGCCTTTCATTGAATGCCTTCCAGAAGGCATTTATATATCCTAGAAATGGGAACAGAATTATAGCTCTGGAGATAAAAGAAAATGAACAGAGTATGAGATCTATGTCTTGGTGAGGCTGAAGCTTTTATTTTAGGGAATTCCTAAGTGTTTAAATGCCATGGGGAACCTATGATATTCATCAATTCCTATATTATTATTCCTTCCCCAACTACTTTTCTTTCTTCTGTACATTTTCCATCTTCCCTATTCACTTACTTCAAACTCTTCTCTCTTCCTTGGGTCTCTGCATTTCTACCTTTCTTCCTCTGCAGACCTCAGTCACCCAGAATTACCTGGTGCCACTGGTGGTGTCTGGGAGACTCATAGGGCAACTTCAGGATGGGGTTTATCAATTTGACAATCCCTCCTCTTTAATACCATTAAAACTCCAAATGTGAAGACATTCACAGCTGAAAATGTAACATCAAGGATAAGAAAGACAGCATTGTTTATCTGTGGTTAAAAAAAATATATGGATGGGGCACCTGGGTGGCACAGTGGGTTAAGCCTCTGCCTTTGGCTCAGGTCATGATCTCAGGGTCCTGGGAGCAAGTCCTGCATCAGGCTCTCTGCTCGGCCCCCTCCCCCACCTGCCTCTCTGATTACTCGTGATCTCTCTCTCTCTCTCTCTGTCATAAATAAATAAAATCGAAAAAAAATGGATATATTTTGAACTGGGGGGTAAGAAGATATTCTTCGTAGACCAATATAGTTATTTTTTTAATTCCTGAATTTCCCCATTGCTTATATGAATATAATGTTTCCCTCTACTTGAGATCATAAGTGCTGTTTAGGAGAGACAAGAGGAAGTGAGGTGATGGAGATAATGTTTGCAATATTAAAGTATCTGGTAAGGAGAGAGAACCAAAATTGGGTGAATAGGTCAGAGATAGTGTAGTGATAATGGGTAAAATTTCTCAGGTAAAGAGTTCAGGTACACCTTAAAAGCCACTGATATAAGGCCTGGGAAGACTATGTAAAATCTCAATCATCTAAACATCTCTTTAGTTAACCGGTATTTGCTGAATGCCCCCACTGAATAAGTGAATTATAATATTATAATTCAATTAATAATTGAAATTGAAAACTGAATAATTTTCCTATATATGAACATTTTTTTCCTATGGATACTATACTGTTTTGTTATGGTCTGGCTATCTTTCCTAGAATAAAAGCCTGGGACACCCCTGTGAGTAGGAGATGATATCTTCCTTGCAGAGAGGGAAAAATTCCCACTCTGAGGCTCCCAGGAAGAGAAAGTCAGGTGCTCAAAGTAGACAGTGTAACTTGAAAGGCAAGCCCCTTTTTTCCCCTGTGGTTTTGCACTTATAGGTCTGTACTTTGAGACATATTCCCAAGTGATAGCAGGAAATATCCTTAGGTGGGGAGATTGTCAGGGAGACAGGATTCTGTGACTGTGAGCTTAAAAAAGATAAACTGTTAGAGGAAAAAAATCAGTAAAATTGAAAACAAAATCAATGGAGAAATCAATGAAACTCGGAACAAGTTCTTTGAAAAGATGAATAAAATTAATAAGCTTCTAGTCAGACTAGCTTTGAAAAAAAAGGGAGAAGACACAAATTATTAATATCAGAAATGAAAGAAGGGACAGCAATATAACTCCCATGAACATTAAAAGGAAAATAAAGGACTATTATTATGAACAATGCTCTACGTACCTATTTGACAACCTAGATGAAATGGGCCAAGTCTTTAAAAGACACAATCTAAAAAAAAAAAAAAAGACACATCTGCCAAAACTCACATAAGAAGATATAAATAGTATGAATAAGCCTATGTCTACTTAAATATTAAATCAGTTATTAATAACCTTCCAAAAAGAAAGTTCCAGATCCAGATGGTTTCACTGGTGAATTCCACCAAACATCTAAGGAAGAGATTATACCAATTCTCTATCATCTTTTTCAGAGGATAGAAGCAGAGGGAATACTTCCTATTTCATTCTATGATGCCAGCATTATACTAATACTAAAATGAGACAGCCATTATAAAAAAAAAACCAAAACTACAGACCACTATCTCTCATGAACATAGATGCAAAAATTCTCAATATGTTAGCAAGTTGAATACACACACGGTGTATTAAAAAAGTATTCATCATGATTAGGTAGGGTTTGTTCCAGGTATGGAAGGCTATCAGTTAATTTAATCCATTTCATTAATAGAATAAAGTGGAAAAACCACATAATCATATCAATAGATGCAAAAAAAAAAGAGCACTTGACAAAATCAAATACCCATTCAGGATAAAAACTCTTATAAACAAGGAATAAACAGAACCTTCTTCAACATGATAAAGAATATCTACAGGAAACATACAGCTGTCATCATATTTAGTGGTGAGAAACTAGAAGCATTCCCACAAAGATCAGGAACAAGTCAAGTGTGTTCCCTCTCAGGAGTTCTACTCAACATTGTATTAGAAGTCTTAGCTAGTGCAATAGGAAAAGAAAAGGAAATTAAAAGTGTGCAATTGAGGAAAAGGAAAGAAAACTGTCTTTGTTCATAGGTTACACAATCATTTATTTTAAAAAATCAGAAAGAGTCAACAATAACAACAACAACTCCTGGAACAAATAAGCAATTTTATTAAGGTTGTAGGATTCAGGGGTAATAAATGAAAGTCAATTATTTCCTATATACCAGCGAAGAACAAGTGAAATTTAAATTTAAAAACATAAACATAATATCATGTATAGTACCACCCCCAAAAATGAAATGCTGATATAAATCCAACAAAATATGTGAAAATTTATATGAGGAAAACTACAAAACCCTGGTGAAAGAAATCAAAGAAGTAAATTAAATGGAGATATAATCCATGTTGATGGATAAGAAGATTGAATATTGCCAAGGTGTCAGTTCTTCCCAACTTGCTCTATAGATTCAATACAATCCTAATCAAAATCTTAGGAAGTTATTTTATGGATATTAGTAAGTTGGCTATAAAATGTATATAGAGAGGCAAAAATCTAGAATAGCAAATATAGTATTAAAGGAGAAAAACAAAGCTTAGGGTCTGATGGCCCCCAATTTTAAGATTTACTATAAATCTACAGCAATCAAGACAATGTAATATTGGTAAAAGAATGGACAAGTATATCAGTGAGACAGAATAGAGAACTCAGAGAATGATCCACATAAATACAGGATACTAATCTTTTTTTTCTTTCCTTTTTTTAATGTTATGTTAGTCACCATACAGTACGTCATTAGTTTTTGATGTAGTGCTCCGTGATTCATTGTTTGCATAAAACACCCAGTGCTCTATGCAATACGTGACCTCCTTAACACCCATCACCAGGCTAACCCATCCCCCCACTCCCCTCCCTTCTGAAGCCCTCAGTTTGCTTCCCATAGTCCATAGTCTCTCATGGCTCATATCCCCCTCTGATTTCTCCCCTTCATTTTTCCCTTCCCTCTAATGTTCTCCATGCTATTCCTTATGTTCCACATATAAGTGAAACCATATAATTGTCTTTCTCTGTTTGACTTATTTCCCTCAGCATAATCTCCTCCAGTTCCATCCATGTTGATACAAAAGTTGGTATTCATCCTTTCTGATGGCTGAGTAATATTCCATTGTATATATGGACCACATCTTCTTTATCCATTCATCTGTTGAAGGGCATCTTGTCTCCTTCCACGGTTTGGCTACTGTGGGCATTGCTTCTATGAACATTGGAGTGCATGTGCTGCTTCTTTTCACTACATCTGTTTCTTTGAGGTAAATACCTAGTAGTGCAGTTGCTAGGTCATAGGGTAGCTCTATTCTTAACATTTTGAGGAATCTCCACACTGTTTTCCAGAGTGACTGTAACAGTGTGCATTCCTACCAACAGTGAGATACCACCTTACAGCAGCTAGAATGACAAAAATTAACAAAACAGGAAACAGCAAATGTTGGTGTGGATGTGGAGAAAGGGGAACCATCTTACAGTCAACTAATCTTTGTCAAGGAAGCAAAGGCAATACAATTCAGAAAAGATCGTTTTTCAATAAATAGTGCTAGAATAACTGGACATATACATGCAAAAAAAATCTATAAAAAGACATTACACTCTTCACAAAAATTAAATCAGAATTGATTACAGATCCAAATGTGAGATGTCAAACTATAAAACTCCTAGAAGATAAACATAGGAGAAAGTCCTGCCTTGGGTATGGCAAGGACTTTTTAGATATACTGCTGAAGGCACAATCCATAAAATAAATAATTGAAAAGATTGACTTTATTAAAATTAAAAACTTAAATGCTGCAAAAACCAGTATCAGGGGAATAAAAAAGTCACAAACCAGGAGAGAATGTTTACGAAAGATGTATCTGGCAAAGAAGTATTATCCAAAATATTCAAGGAGTTCTTAAAACTTAACAATAAAGGAAACAACCCGATTTAAAAATGGGCCAAACCCCTTAATAGATACCTCATCAAAGAATGTATAGAGATGGCAAATGAACATATGAAAGGTGCTCCACATCATATATCATTAGGGAAAAACCAATCAACAATGAGATACAACTGCATACCTATTTTAATGGTCAAAATCAAGAACACTGACAACACCAAGCAAGGATATGGAACTATAAGGAACTCGCATTCATTGCTGGGGGACTGTGAAATGGCATGGCCACTGTGGAAGAGCTGGGTGTTTTTTTACCAAACTAAACCTATGTTACCATATGATCTGCAATCATGCTTCTTGATATTAAGCCAAAGGAGCTGAAAACTTATGTCCATACAAAAAGTGGGTGTCTATAGCAGTTTTACTTAGAATTGCCAAAATTTGGAAGTAACCAAGCTGTCCTTCAGTGGGTGAATAATAAGCTATAGTCTATCTAGCTAATGGAATACTACTGAATGCTAAAAAATTTATACATGTATATGTATACACACCTACATGTGTGTGTGTGTATGTATACACTGTATGATTCTGACTATATAATATTCTGGAAAAGGCAAAGCTATGGAGATAGTAAAAGATCAGTGGTCATCAGGGATCAGCAGGGAGGGAAGGATGAGCAGGCTGAGCACAGAGGATTTTTAGAGCAGTGAAACTATCTGTATGATAATTTAATTGTGGATACATGTCATATCTTTGTCTAAACCCATAGAATGTACAACACCAAGAGTGAACCCTAATATAAACTATGGACTTTGAGCGAAAATGATGTGTCGATGTAGATTCATCAGTTGTAACAAATATCCATTCTGGTGTGTAATGTTGAACACTGGAGAGCATAAGCATGTGTAAAGGCAGTGGATATATGGAAAATCTCTCTTCTTTCCTCTCAATTTTGCTATGAACTTAAAACTCTAAAATAAAAATTGTCTTAAAATACACACATGCAAAAAAAGATTAGCATTTTTTCATCATACTGGAAGCTTTCATAGTGGTTTGATGACATGGGCCAGCCTGGTTCTGAAGCTAAGGAGTTATTTATGATCCTAAATTTGAACTGTGAATAGTGCCACCATGAATCAGCATAGGGTGTTCTATCCACAAAGAGATGATGAAACTTCAGAAACAGGAGTGGAGGTGGGAGGGCGGGAATAAGGAAAGGCTCAACTGCCCCTTCCACAATGTCTTTGTCTTTCATTATAAACTAACTTATTTCTGACAACATCTAATTTTGAAACCTTTCTTCATTAAAACATTCATTTATCTCATACTCTCTCTCTCTATATATATATATATTGAGTAAATAATATGTGCTTGGCATTAATACTTAGAACAAGTATCCATTGATTATCATTACGTGTTAGACACAGTAGTGGCCAGGACTATTTCCCACCTTCAAGGTGTAAGGGCCTATTTAGCCAGAGGGGCCCCACCTCAGTTGAACAGCCATTTTGTTGTTTAGGCAGTAAAACTTAAATCGACCCTGCCGCCCGCCCCCCCCCCGGAAACTTACTTAAAAGCAAGTCCAGGAAACCAGTCCCAGGTAACAAAGCCCAAATACAAGGGTGGGTCAGGTCAGGTAGAGATAACAGAGCCCAAATGCAGGGATGAGTTGGGTCAGGTGGAGACATCCAATCAGTGGGTGTACATACTGTCTCCCTAGCTACCAAGGAGTGTGGGCCCCGCCTTTTGGGTGCCAATTCTAACCAAGGTGATAGACTAGTTCAAATAGCTACTATGGGGTGAATTGTAATTCAGTTGGCCACCTGTGTGTGACCTAGCATGACTGTGCAGCTTTCTCTGTGTGTTACAATCTCATTGACCACCTATGTGTGGCCAGGCTCAACCACATGACCTTTGCTCTATAAAAGTTAGTCTGTGAGGCAGGGAGGGGTTGCCCTCTCTGTAAGGGGCAGCCCCGACTGGTCTGTTTGATGGTCAGTTTGATTCTTGATTCTTGGCGAGAATAAAGCTTTGCTTGACCTTCGCTTTGTATCAGTGTCACTCCTTTGACCATGGACCCATTATTGGGGGACCCAACAAAAGTACATTTAGTCTTAGTATACTTATGAACACATCCATAAATGTAAGTGAATGTCATACTGTGTATAATATATGAGAACTATAAATAAAATGACACAGATGTTCATAGAAGAACTATGTTTTTTATAATTGTAGGTGTCCAGAAAGAATTATGGAAAAAGAATGACTTTTAGTTGCATCTTCAAAGACAAATGAACAAATTAGGAACAGGGGACAGAGAATATTTTAGTAAGGAAAAAAGACAGTAAGTCATGCAGAAACAGGAGGGCAGCAGAGTACAGGAAAGAATATTAAATACATGAAAAAAATAGGAAAATTGAAATTGATTGGGGTCAAATTACAGAAGGATAAAGTCATGGTGACTGTGAATCTTAAGAAAACAAGGAAAAACACTACTAGTGAGGACCATGAGAAAAGTTAAAATGGTCTTAATGAGATTTCTGTTGGATCTCATAAGGCTGAAAAGGATAAGTGAAGATAATCATATTAGATGTACAGTGAACCTAGAGAAAGCATTATCACAAAAGATCATTTCTGAATTTGAGACTATTAAGCATAAGAACGATAATCCCCACTTACGAAGAAGTGGCAGAAAAATAGGTACAATTGGACCAAGATAGGAATATTTATTTCCATACTTACATTTTACATTAACAGTTCTTGAAAGGTGATGTGTAAAGAAATGAATAGAATCTGATTGAAACAGAAAATTGGCTATGGAGCAGCCATGCAAAGGGAAGAATAGATTTTATTGTAAATAGTGTAATTTCAAAATTTTAAGTAGCCTATATGCATCTTACATTGCTTCCCCTACCCACCCCATCATTAAGATATCTTTTCATTAAAAAAAAAAAAGAAGAAGAAGAAGAAGAAGAAGAAAAAATAGTTTGGGAGAATAATTGAGTTAATATCAAAGGGAAATGCTTTAAGCTGCTAAGGAAAGTAGTCTACAACAGCAACTTATTGTTACTAATGATCTCCATAATAATGACAAAAAAACACAGCTGGTAGGGAGTCTGCACCTTGTTTTTTTGTTGTTGTTGTTGTTTTTATTTTCAGCATAACAGTATTCATTGTTTTTGCACCACACCCAGTGCTCCATGCAATACATGCCCTCCTTAATACCCACCACCTGGCTCCCCTAACCTCCCACCCCCCGCCCCTTGTTTTTTAAAGGGAGGAGAAAAGAAAGAGCCGGTGTGTTAGCATTGTCTACAGCACTATAGGATGTGGAGCCAGATGCAAGTAGGGAAGCAATTTTTCCCAATGGCTAAAATCCACTTCTTGGATCTTTAGACATAGAGAATCATCAGATAACGTTAACAAAAAAGTTATGGGAGGAACCCAAATGCCCACTGAATGTAGAAGTCTCAGCAGTGTGCTGGGGCACAACTGTCGGTATTAGACACTGCTGTTATGATAATGGGTCTTCTTTGGCACTCACCTATGTCACCCATCTGTTGGCTGTTTGCAGGATTAGAGCAAGAGACCGGGCAGATTTCTTTCCTATTCAAAACATGAGCAGTTTGCCATTCCTCATTTAGGATTTCATGTGCATTTTAAGGAAATTGCTCCAGTAGAAAATGATAAGGAAGGGGAGAGAGAGCGTCTCCTGGAGATCACAAATTATTTAGAGCAAGCAGCAAGAAGAGCTGGTAAAGATGTTCAATGTGAAGGCAGGCAGTTAACCCATGTTTGAAGAATTCTGTGTTGAACCTTGCTTCATATCAGGGTTAGAAAATAAATATAGACTCAGCTTTTTCTGAGAACAAGTTTATTAACATGATTGAAGTCTTACGTAAAGATGCTTGATTAGTGCTGTTTCCTTTTTATCACCTCTCCTTCATTCTGTTTGTATCATGAACTAGACAAAGCTCAGACACAGGTCCTGGAGAATGTTGTTTTCACATCTGGTCGAATTCTGATTTCCTGCTAATATCTACTTGATCAGCCACTCTAAGTGCTTCTTTCTGTGTTCCTCTCTGCTCATTAGACTGTGTACTCACTGACAGCAGGGATGTATTCATTTCAGTATTCATGAGCAGGAGCACGGAACATGGAGCATCCAAAATGGAGAAGATAGAGGCAAATATTTAAAGAAAGAATAGCAAGAGAGATTAAGGATGGTACTTTATGTCTATGCTCAGGTCCACTATGTCCAGCCACCGGGGCTGACAACCTAAGTGATAGGAATTCTTGGGAACCCAAGAGAAAAATCTCACGTCTCTCAGGCCACACTGTAGCCATCAATTGAGTATGGATGGGTGTGTTACCAGGGGCAAGAGGCTTCCCATGAGCACCATGAAGTTGTCAGAGGATTATAAATGTTACTCAACTGATTGGTGTTGCTATCATGGCCAGCACCCACCAAAAAGCCATGATGACTCTTGAGTTTATGAACTTGGAATAAGATATAAGGCTGTTTCAGGACAGGGCATTTCTATCAGTCTGCCCTTAGAGACAATTAGGGATCTGGCCTACAGCTTTCTAAGAGATATTCTTTATGCTGATTCATCAGCCACCAAAACTGAAAGCAGGATACATACTGATGAAGAGCCTGATCCAGAGCTGTTGACTGGCATTCTAGTACCAGGACCTTGAAATTTTTCTTCAGTCTCTCTATATAGCTCCTATAAACAAGCAGAGTGATGGTTGTAACTCCCCAGAGATAAGTATCATGAAGTCTTTCTTTTATGGAAACTTTTTTGGCAATAGTTTTGACTTGGCAGCACTTTGTGGTAAGATGTAATTTCTCCTGTGTTTGCTTTGCCTCAAGGTAGCTGTTCTCGAGGGCTCTTCTGTCTATAGTGGTGATGGTTGAGGTGGAAGCATCTGGAGCCCCACTACTGCTGCACATGCAAACTTTGATCTCACACAGGAGAGTCTCATGCTCCTCAGCCCTACCAAACCCTGGGATAACCCCGGATGAGGAGGAAGACTCTTTATGTCTGCCCTATCCTATGGGGCCATGGATTTCCTTTCTGCCTTTCAATTTCTTTTTGTCTGATACTCTACTTCCTTAAATATTCAACATACATGTCTTGAGTATTTACTAAATACTATGACCATTATCTCCCACCTCTCCTGAAGCAAGAGTAATTTCTTTGTCTCCCTGATATTCTACACATAAAAGTATATCTTCTTGGGGCGCCTGGGTGGCTCAGTGGGTTAAAGCCTCTGCCTTCGGCTCAGGTCATGATCCCAGGATCCTGGGATCGAGCCCCAGATCGGGCTCCCTGCTCAAGTGGGGAGCCTGCTTCCCCCTCTCTCTCTGCCTGCCTCTCTGCCTACTTGTGATCTCTGTCTGTTCAAATAAACAAATAAAATCTTAAAAAAAAAAAAAGTGTATCTTCTTCACCATCCTTCATCTACCCTGAAGATTGGGTTCCATTTTGTGGGAAAAGAGGAAAAGAAAACAAAGACAAAAGAATATATGAACAAATAAGCCCTCAGCTCTTTTCCACTCTTCTTATGATCTTTCATAGACCGGATAATCATTTATTTATCTATCCATCATCCACCTGTATTTTTAAGAAAAAAATTTATTGAGTCTATAGTATGAATGCACCACGCCCAAAGTGATGGGGTTATAGAAAAGAACCTTACTCTCATGACCTTACATTTTGATGAGTGAAAGAGATAATAATTAATGTAAACAATAAACAGCTGGTCAGGGCTATTTTTTCTGCCTCCTAGGAAAGGAATTTTCCCCTATTTTAATTCTAAAAATATAGCCCTGCTTATACCCTATGATCATTTACTTGATTTCTTCTAGGGAAAATCTTTTTTTTTTTTCCTAAGCAAAAGCCTGAACTAGAATAAAATAAATACACTAGCTTTGTATCACTTGCATTTAGTTGTAGCTAAGTGACTAAGTTCTGATGGTCAGGGTATCCATCAAAATGATCAGTCATTCCTCCAAAGGGGAAAAGTATTCCCTTCTTGTGTTCTGGAATGCGGACATAGTGGTGCATCATTCCGGGTTGTGGGCATGAGAGTAAAACCCTCATTTTACTTGAAGGTAAGTTGAAGGAGTGTGGGTCCCTGACAGGAGACCATATCATCTTGTGATTGCTTTCTCCTGTACAATTACATGTGGGAGAAATGGTTTCTTATTTAAGCCACTGGTATTTTGAATTTCCAATATGTAGTTGAACATGCCCTAACATATATTCTTGTCCTGCATGACTACTTCATGACACTCTTTTTAATGTTCATTAAATCATGAACACTTTAAGGTGGAGAAGATCTTACAAATCACTAATTCATGGTTTTCAGAGAATGGACACAGAGGTATATTTGGAAGCATTGTCTCCAAAGTTGATTATGTAGAATCCATTTTCTCTCAATCTCTGTTTCCATCTACATTTTTATTTATTTAATTTTCTGCCACTTCTACATGCATAAGTTAGCCATCTGATTATGCCTCTCCTCTCCTTCTCATCACTAAGTTGTATATGTCTGAAATAATCGTGATCACCAAAGTCACCCCTAAACATACTGAAGAACATAATAGAAATGCCGACTAGGGAAAGAGTAAATTTGCAATATGCAAGTTTGCTACTAAATCTAAAAGCTTGGAAATCTAGAATTTATCTTTGATTCTTCTCTCACGCAATCAACATCAGATCTGTCAACAAGTCCTTTTAGATATACTCTTACATATATTCTTTTTTATTTTTCTTTAAGACTTTATTCACTTATTTGACAGAGGGAGAGAGATCACAAGTAGGCAGAGAGGCAGGCAGAGAGAGAAGGGGAGGCAGGCTCCCCGCTGAGAAGAGAGCCTGATGCGGGGCTCAATCCCGGGACCCTGAGATCATGACCTGGGCCAAAGGCAGAGGTTTAACCCACTGAGCCACGCAGGCACCCCCACCCTTACATATATTCTGAATCCATTTTCTTTTCTTCATCTACACCACCACCATTCTTGTTTAAGCCACCATGATCTCCACTGTGGACAACTACAGTTGTGCCCTCAGTGATCTGCCTGCTATCCTCTCTGTCCCTCTACAGTTCTTTCCCAGAGAGTTGTAAGAATAATATATGGTAATTTAAATCTGATTGTGCAACTTTGCTGCATAAAATTCTTCATTGGTTTTTCATTTCCTTACACTCATTACACTACTCAAGCCTTTTGCGATGACCATAAAGCCTGCAAGATCTTGCTTCTCCCTGGCTCTCACCCTCATTCCATACCATTTTTATTTGTTTTGTTTTGTTTTTATTATAAAATAAGCAGAAAAGTTGAGGAATAATACAAAAGAACTCCCACGTCCTATTTATTCTTTGGGTCAGTCTGTTCAAACTATACTGGGCACTTTACTCTTCCGTGAATGTTTTGTATTCCTAACCATCTTACAGGCTTTGAATTTGTTATGATTTTCTTTGATTTTAAATCCTTCCCTTATCCTTATGTGGCTATCTCCATACCTCTCAAACCTTAGCTCTTCTAAGAGACAACTTCATTGACATCGGTCTAAAGTACTTTCTCAATGCTGGTCACTATCATGAATCCTGATTTATTTTCTTCCTAGTGATTACAATGGTAACTTTCATGTTGTCTGCCTTTGCTGACTAGAATATAATATCTTAGGAGGTGAGGTTATGCCCATCTCATTCCTATCTATAAACTTCAGTATCGAGAAGAGAGACCTCACCAGAGAGTGGGTACTCAATAAGTATGTGTTGGATATTTAAAATGAAATAATTAATAAAAGAACAGTAACCTGAGATAGATGGGCACTCCCCTATCCTTAATCCTGAGAGAATTTTTTCTGTGTCACTGATTGACTAATAAAAAACAACAAACAATAAAACCAATCGAACAGAAGTCAAGCAAAACAAAAAGCAATTGAAAGTGTTCTTGCTAACTACTACAGATAAACACACACCTAAAAAAAAAAAATCAACAAATAAACACCAAAGATCAACAGTCATTGATTTTATCTAACTTAATTACTGTTTGCTTTTTCTGTTGCAAGACCCAAGCATTTCCCAGACTGGGGGCCATCTTCAACTTTTTCCACCACCACTAGCTTTTCTCAGATGACCCCTTTAGCTGTTTCTCCCAACCAGAGTAATGCTCTCCCTAGAATTCTACCACCACAAGCTTCTAGTAGACTTATCTGTGACACACAGAACAAGGACTACGGCTGTATATCTCCCAACATTGAGATTAACCATGCTCTCATAAGGGACCCCGGTATTGCCAAGATGGTATCTTTTTTCCTTTTCAAAGATGTGAATGCAGTCTCAGGCACACAACAGAAGTAGTGCCAATAAAGTCTCTTCTTGTCAGCCTCACAAACAGCCTCATTACTTGGTAACGGCAAACCTGGTTTGAAGTTGCTGCTCCTGCCAAGCTGAAGTCTATGGATGCCGAGGTCGAGTGATTGAAAATTCCAGATTACAGGCAGAAGGGGATGGAGAGTTGTTTATAGCCCTTGCTCATCTGCTAAACGCCTCTGGCCAGAAACAGTTCTCTGTTTGAAGGAAAGTAAATATCTTCCACAGCGAAAATAAATGTGTTTTGAGGAAAATCTAGGCAGGACTTGTGGCAGGGAGCATGGCTTGCAGGCCTGGGGAAGGCATGGGGAGTGATAACTAGCAGTTGTTCCTCAAACCAGGGAGGTCCTCCGTTGAGATCAGCCAAGGCCGGGAGCACTAAGATTTAGCTTTCCTCTCAATGTGAGATGGGGTTAGTTCTGTCATTGGAGAAACAAATCTCTCTTGGTTGAGTTTGCCTATAATTGGCAATTGTATCATATTTGATGTAAGGGTTCTGTTTTCCCTGACTCCTTGAAAAGCTGGACCACACACCACTGGAACTGGCAGTTGCCAGGATTCTGGTCCAATATCCAGGGACATAATGCCTTTAGCAGGGCTACTGCAATCTCTATCTTAGATTGTCTTCAATATTGGACTGTTCTTCAATTATAGCTTCAAGTAAGAATTAAAAATAGGAATAAATTTCCATTATTCCCTGTATCTCTCAACATTGATATATACACACATATTCGTTCAATTATTAAAAATTATGAATTGAACTCTTTCTGTGCACCAGACACATCTCAGGTCTTGGTTAGGCAAACTGTCTAGAGCAATTCAGTGGCCTGGTCCCTGCCATCAGCTGCCTCAGATTTCCACTGGGAAATACACATAAGTCAATAATTATGATGTAATGTGATGAATCCAATAAGATGGATAGATATCAGGGATTGGAAAACTCAGATGCTGGAGGGATTTAAGGCCTTCAGTTTGGGGGAGGACTTCTTAATGCTGGAAACTACAGAAGTTAAAGAGAATGAGATTTCCACCTCTAGGCTGGAGATGGAGGAATTTGTTTTCAAAACAAACAGAAATATCATTAGAGATTAATAGCTTTAGGTGGCGTTGTGGGCAGACCCTTTGAAGAATTTAATGAAATCTATAGACTTTCTCCCTCAAGAATATAATGTCCTTAAACAAACACACGAGTTCTTTAATGAAGCTCCAAAGAGATTATAGAAGGCTCTGAATCAGGGACAGGTTAATAATCTAGGACAACTTTAGTCTAAACTCCCTTTATTTCCTTTTACCTATAAAGCAGTGTTTCTCAAAGTCAAGACTTGAGCCAACTGCATTAGAAACATGTGAGCTATTTGCTCAAAATGCAGATTCCTAGGGCTCCGTGTCAGATCTATTTTTATTTTTTATTTTTTTGTTTTTTTAAGACTTTATTTATTTATTTGACAGACAGAGATAACAGGTAGGCAGAGAGGCAGGCAGAGAGAGAGGAGGAAGCAGGCTCCCCGCTGAGCAGAGAGCCCGATGCGGGGCTCGATCCCAGGACCCTGGGACCAGGACCCGAGCCAAAGGCAGAGGCTTTAACCCACTGAGCTACCCAGGTGCCCCCAGAACTCTTTTTAAAGAGTTGCTCTAGTGTGGGGTCCAGGAGTCTGCTTTTTAGTAACCATATTTGTGTGATTCTGTGAAATGAAATCTTTTTTAAAAAAATTATTTTAATTAATTAACACATAATGTATTATTGGTTTCAGGGGTAGAGGTGATTCGTCAGTCTTATATAACACTGAGTGCTCATTGCATCACATGCCCTCTTTAATGTCCATCCCCCAGTTATCCCATCCCCCTTCCCTCCCCGCCTCCAGCAGCCCTCCGTTTGTTTCCTATGATTAAGAGTCTCTTATGGTTCGTCTCCCTCTCTGGTTTCATCTTGTTTTATTTTTTCCTCTCTTCCCCTGTGATCCTGTGTTTGTTCAATGAAATCTTAATTGCTCCTGGGAGATTCTGGTATATATACCCTACACTCCAGGGAATTTCCTGTTTATTTGGACTCACCCTTTTAAAGAAGGGGTGTTACAGGCCTATATCTGCTGAGAGGCCTAAAGGACTTCTCTCACAGAAAACTGCAGAGTTAGGATACTCTGGTTCACAACCCTCCTGTGAGTTCCATAGAGTAAAGCCAAGCTTTAGATAACAAGCTCTGTTCATACCTACTTTGTTCCCCTGGGCTTGTCTTCTCTGCCCAAGAACATTGCCAATTCTTGGACTGCTAGGTCCTAGCTTCGTATCTTGTATCCTTCAGATGCCTGAGCCCATGGTATGTGCCTCGGAAGCATTTTTTGGTTATGGGATCAGTGTTCGTTCTCCCTCTTCCTTTAACGCAGCTGACCAGCCTCGCTGTCATTGCATCAGGATCCAAATGGTTTTTGTCATCTTTTGCATTTTGTTTTAGGCTATTCTTGTGCACTCCCATGTCTGTAGCATCCAGTCTATTTTATTGAAAAATGTTGTGTTGGATTTACCCTCAGCTTTGCCTCTTCCTCCCCAACCCTTCCACAGAAAGCCCTTTGTGTTGAGCAAATAGACTCTAATCTCCACATCTTCCTCTGAGCTCCAACAGGGCTGCCAGGTGAGCATCCCAGCACCAGCCTGGAACATCTGTTCGAGTGGTCCAGAGCCGCGGGTAGTGATTGTATGTGCAGTTCTGTTGTCTGATGGGCCCTAGGTCCAGCATGCTCAGGGAGGAAGCCAGGAGCACAAATGTTTGCCTTGCCGGCTGGAAGTCCTAAAAGCAGCTGCCTGCTGATTGATGATAACTTGCATAATGACACTGAGCGTTCACACGCTGCCAGGCCTGAGCGAGACCCCGCGAGCTCCCCTGTGCAAGCCCTTGCCGGTTGGCTAAATCCTTATCTTCCAGCATGCAGGCAACAAAACCAGCAAGAGCCAGAAGGTATCTGATCCAAAGATGCCCACTACAACCCCAATGGTATTAGCACATGGATGGGGTGGAGGGTATGGGGGGACTTGATGCTTTCCACTTGCAATTTTACTAAGAATACTATATACAAGGGCTCAAAGCAGACATGACACCCATGTATTGGAATATCAGGATAGGATACATTAGTGTTTTTATGTTTTATGTATAAAATCGGCATCTATTATGGAGCGCATAGAATTGACTTCAAGAAACATTTCTTAAAAAAAAATTCCTCTTCTAGTGAGGCCAGATTTTAAGAAAGCTACAATACTTACGTTTATTTTTTATTTTTTTTATTTATTTTTTTTTTTTTAATACTTACGTTTATTAACTTTCTAGAGAATTTTCTTCACTGCTGTGACAAAAATGTGATCTTTGGAATTAAGATGGCCTACCAAAGTAGTTAAAAATGGCACTATAAAATGGAAGATTAGCAATAGGCAATAATTTGCATTAATATTTCTCAAATCACTCTATTTCAAACATTTTCATTGCCACCGGTTTAGTTAAAACCCTTACCACTTCTGTTGTGATTTATTCTACTGGGTCCTAAATGGCTGCCTTGCCTACTGTCTTACCTCGCTGTCTGCCCCTGACCACATGGCCGAGAGATTTCCCAAGGTCACAGGGGTCAGATGACTCCCATTAACTCTAGTTGCCTTCGGAGGGAAGTGTCCCAACTTTGTTATAGACTAGAGGCTCTGTCATAACTTGCCCCTTCTCTCCAGATGCAGATGAACCTACTCAGCAAAGGGGTTATGAGTTTGCACATGTCTGCTTCTCCATGGTTAGAGAACATGTCATTTTTTATCCCTAAATTGCTGGGGCCTGCCTTTCACATCGGTAGGCCACTGCACTTACCATGTTGAGTTCTGCCGACTGTTAGTCTTAAAAGATACTATCTGGGGCTATTAAAAAAAATTGTCAAAGAAACATGAGAAACTGGTGGAGATTATTAAAGCACACTATCTTACTAGAGTCTCTGAGGTATCCTCTTATAAAAAGAAAGCAGGCTGGCTAGTTTAACCAATCATTTCCCAAACATAGCTGAACTCAGAATACTTTTTTTTTTTTTTTTTTTTTTTTTTGAGAAGCACCTTTCAATGTGTTTCATAGGTCAACAATCTGGAAAATTTACTTTACTTTTCCCCCTCCAACCAGATTCATTGAACATAATCAAATTCTGTGTACAAAGTGACCTGAGACTGCTGTTTCAAAACAGGAGCCTTTCTTACTAATATTTTAATAAGTCAGTCCGTTGAGTATCAAAAAGCAGCTTACTTTATAATTAATAGAAAAGTACCCAATGCACACTAGATAAATGGATTCACTTCTGGAACTTTCATAGTTCTACCAGATAATTAGTACAGGTAGGATCGAGCTCCTATGACAGACTGCTAGAGAAATGATGTGAGCTATCAAGAGGCCACTTTGTGCACTGCCACTGTAATGCCGTCGGATTTCTGGTTGCTAATGTTCCTGTTACCTGATTCTACGGACACCACAGGAAAGTCAGTGGGGTCTGAGGTTAGCTCAGCAGCTTGCTGGGCTAGAGCAGGTATTCCCCCCAGCGTGCTTCACTTGATGGGGTCCCACAACAGGCCGGATTAGGTCCCTGTGATTCTGTGCCCAGGACTCCAGCAATGGATGGATTCTTCATCATGTCCTCCAAATGCTGCTTCAAGGTCGCTTCTATCCTGCCCACTATTTGCCCAGCCCCAGATCCCACAGTGCATCATGTCCTTCTCCACCCCAGGCCTAGAGTGCATCTCACTCACTCACATAGAAAACTTACTTTAAAGTTCTTTGCCTGCGGGTCCCTCTTATGTGTATATGTATATGTTCCTCTTATATGTCTATTACACACACACAGACACATATGAATATGTAAATTATTTTGTTTCTTTTATTGCATGCACTTAGCAAAGTGCTCCAAGACTTTCTATGACTTTGTGCAGGTTACTGATCATTTTCAAACTAGTCAAAGTTCCTTTGGTTATATTTTACAGAGACTAAATCCACATTAGTTTAAGCAAATGGAGAAGATTTCATAGCTCAAATAGTTCACCAGCACAGTAGTGATGATATTCTTAGTTAGCCCTCAGTGGTTCTCAACAGAGGGTGATTTTGCCCCTCCACATCCCACTCTCCGGGAGAGCTTTGACAATGTCAGACGACATCCTTGTCACAACTGCAGGAAAGTGGGTGCTTCTGGCATCTAGTACTGTGTAGACATTAGCACAAGAGAGTCCCCTTCCCCAGTGAGGAAATACTTGGTCCAAAATGTCAGCTGTGTCAGAATTGAAAAACTCTGATTATAATTAGGTCTAAACACTCAAAATCATTAGGAGTTCTTTGGTAATCCTCTCTCATGTCTTCTGTCAAAGCTGGATTTTATCTTTGAATAGTGGGAAACATGGCTGCCATCTACATGAGATCAACTTATATCCAGTTCTATGATCTAACAGAAGAAAAGTCTTCCTCGCCAGTTTCAGTCAGAAAATTACCAGAGAGTTCATTTGATTGGTCCAAGTTTGATCATGTGATCATTACAAAATCAATCCCTACAGATGTTACAACGATCCCGGCATAGACCATGTACTCATCTTTGGGGTGAGGGGAGCAAAACTGTATCAGACAAATGCAACGTTTATCATGCTTGGAATTCACTCTCTTATTTTAAAATAGAAACAATAATTCATCTCAATAAATACTGTGAGGCTTATTTTTACTGCATGTAAAAAGTGTGACAGAACATTTGGAATATGGGACATGTTTAATGGTAGATATTATGATTGGCAGATATACTTTTAAAATATTTTTATTGTGATAATAACACTTAACATGAGACCTACCCTCTTAACACATTTTTAAGCACACGATACAGTATTGTTACTATAGGCACAACATTGTATAGCAGATCTCGAGAATTGATTCATCTTGTATGACTGAGATTTGATGTCCTTTGAACAGCAACTCCCCATTTCACTCTTCCCTTAGCTCTGGTAACCACCATTTTATTCCCTGTTCCTAAAAGCATGACTATTTTATTTTATTTATTTGTAAGATTTTATTTATTTACTTATTTGACAAAGAGAGAGAGACAGCAAGAGAGGGAACACAAGCAGGGGGAGTGGGAGAGGGAGAAGCAGGCGTCTCACTGAGCAGGGAGCCCGAAGCGGGGCTTGATCCCAGGACTCTGAGATCATGACCTGAACCAAAAGCAGACACTAAATGACTAAGCCTCCCAGAACCCCCTATAGCATAACTTTTTTAAAGACTTCATATAAGTAGACTCATAAAGTATTTGTTTTTCTCTGTCTGGCTTATTTCACTTAGCATAATATCTTCCAAGTTCATCCTTCTTATCATGGTTCCCTTTGTTTTTAAGACTGAATAATATTTTACTTGTGTATATACCACATTTTCTTCAACTATTTATCTGCCAATGAACATTAAGTTGTGTCTGTATCTTGGCTATCCTGAATAACAGCTGCAATGAACATCAGAGTGCATAGGTTTCTTCTAGATCCTGATTTCAGGGTGTTTTGGGTATATGCCTAAAACAGGATTGCTGGTTCATATGCTAATTCTATTTTTTAATTTTGGGGGACACCTCCACACAGTTTTCCACAGTGGCTACGCCAGTTTGCATTCTGAGCAATAGTGCACAGGGGTTCCAAATTCTCCACATCCTCAACAACGGGGGTTGTGTTTGATTTGGTTTTGTTTGGCTTTGAAAACTCCCATTCTAACATAAGTGAAATGACCTCTTGTTGTGGCTTTGATCAGCACTTCTCCAGTCATTAGTTACATGGAGCATCTTTTCATATACCTATTGGCCATTTTTATCCCTCCTTTGGAGAAATATCTATTTAAACTCTTTCCCATTTTTTAAGGGTTATTTAATTTTTTGCTCTTGAGTTGTAGGAGTTTCCTTACATGTTTCAGATATTACTCCTTTATCTAATATATGGTTTGCAAATATCTTCTCTCATTCTGCAGGTTCCCTTTTCATTCTGTTGATTGTTTCCTTGGCTGCACAGACACTTTTCAGTTTAATGGAATCCCACTTGTCTAATTTTGCTTTTGCTGCTTGTGTTTTGGTGTCATATTGATTGGTAGATATTTAATGATTATGCCAATTAAAAGATAAGAAAACAGTATAGATAGTCTCTGCTATTAAATAAAGCAGTATCATATGCAGTCCAGAAATCATAAAACCCATTGTTTTTACTTCATTTTTTTTTTAAAGATTTTATTTATTTATTTGACAGAGAGAGAGAGAGATCACAAGTAGGCAGAGAGGCAGGCAGACAGAGAGGGGGGAAAAAGGCTCCCTGCTGAGCAGAGAGCCCGATGTGGGGCTCGATCCCAGGACCCAGAGATCATGACCCGAGCTGAAGGCAGAGGCTCCAACCCACTGAGCCACCCAGGCGCCCCTACTTCATTTTGATTTTGGTTTTCAAATATCAGCAACTGGGCCTTTACATTTGCTTGCTAACAGAAGTATACCACAAGCTGATAAAATATATCTGGTAGCTGTGGTCTCAGGAGTCCATTTAAAGTTGTGAAATATACACAGTTTGAATGTTTGGTGTCAAGGCTGTATTTAAATCCTCAGACCAATTAAGTCTAATTATTGAGTGAATAGTATTACTTTTCTTCAACAATGTGAAGGTTAAATTAAAATTCATTTTCAAATTAGAAGGTAATACCTACTAACTGTCAGTCAAGTATTTATTGGAGGACTTGGTTAGAAAAAAAATAGAGATTAAAAATACTAATTTGAAGTGAGGCTTTCCTTTTAATGTGAGCATTATACTTAGATAACGCAAAAATCTTGCTTTTTTAATGCAGGACCATGGCAAACCTAAAACAGACCTTTCTGAAACTCATAAACATAGCCCAGTAAAGATTTCAGGCATAGGCAAATTGGAGGTAACTTATGGACTTGGAATCCCAGGAACATCCCATCAGCTATTGTGGAATAACATTAAATCTCACTATTCTTGCTAGCTATATTAAAAATACATAATATTTCTCTTGTTTGACATGAGCTTTTGTGGGGAGCTACAAAACATAAACATAGATAAACACCTGGCTTCAGAGATTTGCACAGGAGAAAAAGAACCTTATAACGGCAGTCAACAAAGAAAACCGTTTCATTGGGTATAAAAATCACTGAGTTCAGTATACACAGGGAACAGTAGATGAGTCATATTCCAAGCTTCCATCCACTGTCCTATAGAAATACTGTACTGAGCTCAAATTTTGCTCACTGAGGGATAGATGAAGTGAAAGGAACCATGCAGTATGGCCAATATTAACCATTTTCTGATGATCACTAAATAGGGAATAGGCCCAGTTTTATACTCTATTATATTTTTTAATGAAGTCATGCAACAAATTATAAAGAATGATGCAATAGTACTGAGGATTCTACCATCCCACCTCATTACCCACGGGGATAAAATCACCTTATGTTGTCCTCTCCAGTTACACCCTCTCCTTGTCCTTGCCCTTGACTCAACATAGTGTTTCCAAGATTTATTAATCTTAATACATGTAGCTTTAATTCAAACAACCTGTGACTTTTTTTTAAAGAAAGAGAGTCATTAATATCTCTGTCCCAGCTGTCTGTATGCCAGCTGTGCTAAGCCGTTCTACTTTCGTCTAGTTTATTGTAAACTTACAATAAGCTTGAGAAATTGATCTTATCTTTCCTATTTTCTTTCCTTGCACATTTGGAAAAAATGAGTTTTATAGAATATAAACAACTTGCTTAGTTCATACGACATAATACCAAGCAACATATCAAGTTGGGAGGATATTTGGGAGGATAAATATATGCTGTTCTGTTAGTTATAAAATGGACCAAATAAATATTTCCAGTTTTCTAGGAAACAATAGAAATGATCTCATATAGGAGATATTAGGATAATATTATCTGTTAGATATCTAATTAGATATCTAATATTAGATATTAGACAATACTAGGAATTTCTGTTTCACACACTGAAGTTTTCAGGTTTAAAGAATCAGCGAGACTGTATTGTTTTATGTTTCATGTAAAAACTCCATCATAGCTATCTTATACACAAAGTAAAGTGGAAAACAGAGGATATTACTTGACTATTCCACCCTATGAAATATGTGCATTGGTTGTTTACATGTAAGTTCATGATCCTGAGTATTCAAACCCATAATGAAGGGGCATCATTCACCATTAAAAAATCTGCTTTATTTAATACAAAAGAATATAATATAGCAACTGCTCTCACCCCCAAATACTGCCCATTAATACATTTCAGTCATGACCTCCTGTGTACATAATAGTCACCTTTAACAATTTGCATGTCTAAATCACATAGGATAAAATGTTTTAAAACCAATAAATCCAGTTTAAGAAATGACCACTATGACAGCAAAATAAATAAAAATGATTAATTCCTCAAAGTGTAAGTTTAAGAGATTGTAATACAATTTTGTTTTGGTCATGTTGATGCTTTCATCCTACTTTCCCTCTCTTCCTTCCAAAAAGGAATTTGGGGGGTGAGATTTGGGTACACATGCCTACCAAGCCATACATTAATAAATGGCTCACTTCTGGCACCATATATGTAGCTTACAGCCACCTGCTTAATTTTCACTATGTCCTCTGTAAATTATCCATTCCCTTTCTAGGTCAAACAAAATGTATTTTCAAAGTGTATGTGAAATAACCTTCCTTCATAAAAAAAAATTAAAACATTGATTTTTTGCATTCAGGTCAATACTCACTCTTTTTCTGAAGGAAATTTTTAAAAAGTCACAGCAATAAGGAGAAAGAGGTCTCAAGTTAGTTTTCCTGCAATGAAACTATACCTAGCCCACTACAATTTTCAAACAACACCCCCACTATCAGGGTCATCATTACCTGGGGTGCTGGATGTAAATCAAATGATGATAACTAACTAAGATAACTGGGTCCTCTTCTATCCCTTTGCTCACTCACCTTCCCTAAGTTATTCTTTGGTGCCTGAAATGCTATTATTTAATATTCATACTTTTGATCAACAAATAGGTTATAACTGGCAGCCTCTGGACCTCAATTCTTGGCAAAAAGCAGCAAAGGGGAACAGAGTTCTTAGCAAAGTGACTAAGCATATTAAGGCTTCTACACAGGGAGACTAAATTATAATTATAATTGTTTTGACTAGAAGTATGTTATCTCAAAGGGGATCCATGTTTCTAAACTTTGGCACTATTGCTGTTGTGGACCAGATACTTTTTTGTCTTGGGAGTCTGTCCTAGACCTTGGAGGATGTTAGGAGCATCCCTGGCCTCTACCTACTAGTTATCAACCCTACCTGCCTCTTGGTAAACTGTGACAGCAAAAAAAACAAAACAAAACAAAACAAACAAAAAACAAAAAAACAAACAAAAACAAACACAAAACAAAAACCTTTCTAGACATTGCCAGATGTCTGCTGGGGAACACATCACTCCTGGAGGAGAGATCACCCTGAGAATCACTGACATAGTCTTGACAAGGAGCATGGACTGGAAATACTCCTCACTAGAACAATAGTGTCTGCTATAATCAGTAAATATTTGTGAAATGAATGAATAATTGAAACATCCAACACAAGTGATGCTCCATTCATAAAAGAGAATACTATCCAGCTGTTTCAAAGTGAGAGTTTCAATATGTTTATTAATGTGGTTGGGTGCTCATGAAATATTAAATGAAAAAAGCCAGTTACAAGGTTTGTCTAATTTATTCCCATTCTCTGGTATGAAAAAATATATATCTTGAAGTATATGCAAAAATCTATACTAGGTGGCAGATTTGCAGACTATTTTAATTTTCTTCTTATGCTTAATTATACTTCATTATGTGCAATATTTTTATAATACAAAGTTTTGTTGTTGGTATACAGATGACATAATAAAGAGTAGAGTAGGCCAAACACACCACGGAAAGCTCCTTTCTAATTCTAAATTCTGTATAACGAGATTTCTGAAAACTAATACACACTAGGTATCTGACCTAAGGGGAATAAACTGTTCTCTAAGAACGTTGCTCTGGATATTGCCTGTTTCTAAAAATCACTATCTGTGTGCCCCGTACTGTCCTGGGTACCATGGAGACCCAGGGAAAAGTTCAGAATCTAATTGGAGAAATAAGACCTAGACACACGATACCACCAAAACAAAATGAAACAATATATAATGAGATGTTAAACTGTGCTGTGAACACTGCTTTAGGGTTTCGTGGAGAAGAGATCTCCAAGAATTAGTACACTGGAGAAGATGGGACTTCAGTTGAGTTATCAAGGATAAGTAGGCTCGGATAAAAGGAGGAGGGGAAAAAGGATGCCAGTGTGCGGAGAAGAGGCAAATACTTTGCATAAGGGCACAAAGAGAAAAAAACGAGTGCAGGTAGAAGTCATCAAAGATGCTGATCCCACTGAGAAGAGAGGTGTAAGGACCACCTACCAACAGGGACACAGGTATCTTGGGTGTGACAATGCTCTGTTAAGGAGAAATGTTCCAAACGTTACCAGAGCTTTGTGTACCTTTGGCCCCTATCACCAGTGGCAGAAGTATCCATTCTCAGCAAAGGTAATTGTACACAGGCCATAGACACATGTTGAGACATTGGGCCCCAGCAATTTTTACCCATTTGTTCTGTTTCTCCACGATCCCCCAAAACATCCAGCCAATATAACCAGGAACTACATACATCTTCTCAAGTGCTCCCTAGAGGGGGTTACTGCCCCCGCTGAGAACTGCCATGGGTCTATGATCTGTCTTCGGATGTTTTGGGCTGTGTGTTCCTTCCACTTCCTACAATTTCATGTGCTTTCTACAAAAGTTGTGAGCCTCATTGTGGGAGAGCAGACTCTTCAGTCAAATACACAGGATTGGGATTTAGGCTGCCCCATCTGCTGACTCTGTAATTTCAAGCAAATTACTCTACTCCATTCTTTGTTTTCTCCTATGTAAGATAGGGCTAGTAGGAATGAGTGTGTTATGGGTTGCACTATGTTTCCCAAAAAGGATGTGTTGAAGTCCTAATCCTTGGAAGAAGTGACCTCTGAGTCGAGACCTGGTGAGGAGAAACCAACAATGCTAATATCAGGAAGGAAGTCATTTGTAGCAGGCAGAGAAACAGCTAGTGTCGGGGGGAAGAGCTTGGGACTTAGGAGGATGAATAGAAGTCCCCAGTGACTTATGACCAGGAAGCACATGGTAGGCTAGCATGCAGCTAATTCAGAGTTAGTGAGGAGTCAGATTATGGAAGACCTGGGGTGGGGGGGTCACACTTGACATTGGTTTGAAATAATTCTTCATGCAATAAAAGGCATTTGGATGATTTTCAGGTAAAGAAAAGGAAAATAAGAGAGCTTAAGGAGAGGGGGGGAAATCAAGATTCCAAGGAAAGGACTCCTTTCTAGGGAGATTTAACCTTATAGATTGTTATAAAATAATTTTTCAAACAATTCAGTTGCCTACATGGATCTAACATACATCATCATTGGAGTTTGTAAACCACAGTGGTTAAGAGCAAAGGATCTGGAATCCAAGGACCAGGTAGTAACCTCAGACCTATCATGTCATGGAGCATGGCCTTGGGCAACTTACATTTAGGCTTCAGCCTCCCAGTCTCTAAAACAAGAGATGCCTAAGATATGCCATTGTCTCCCAGCCTCAAACCTCACAAACACATTAAATGTTAGTGATTTTTATAAACTCCCACCGTCATCCTCAACCTATAGAATATATCATGGCAGAGAGATTTACACATGGTACTTGCAAATCTAGGTTCTTTGGAGGATGATAGGAACCATATTTAACGTTCATCACTTTTGTTTTGTTTTATTTTTTCCAGTACTAGGCCAAGTGTTTTGCACATAGTAGACCATTAATAAATACTTATTAAATTAAAAAAAAAAAGCAGATGCTCAGTATGTAATTGGTGAGTTACTCAGCTGAACCATTTACCTGCCGATTTCCAATGATCTGTAGCCCAGATATGATGTGTCCTTTCACATTTATTCTCAATTAGATGACAATCTCTTAAAGGCTCTTTGAATTAAACCATTATTTTTTGCATCAAATTTGAACATTCTGTGGATGAGAAGACTTGGTGAATGGGAGGCTGTAGCTTGTTGTGTGTAGATATTGTATCTATCTGAGTGAGACGATATATTTTTGGTAGAATGCATTTCTATAGAACCATGGCTGAGTTGTGTAAAGTATCCATGCATATTTCATGTTATCTACAAGCCAAGGCCTAAAAATGAAAAATGAAGGTTGTACTGTCAAACTCAGAATTTGGGCAGACATTTTGATACAAAATCTGTCTACAAGGAGAATTAATGTACCCAGAGTGAGGTAGACATAGCAACAGTTCAAAGGTATCTTTGGAAAGAAAGTCCATATCTCAACAATGTCTTACACATAGTAGGTATCATTAAAAGAGCCCTGTTGATGCAGATAATAAACAATAGTATTATCTAGTGTTAAAACAAGTATGTTCTGGGAATAAGATAATTCAAATTCAGACTATTCCTTTTCCAAACTATGTTTCCTTGAGACATGACTTATGCTGAGTGAAATCTCGGGGATCACATACATCTCCACAAAGACTTCCCTTGTGGGGCTGTTGTTTCTGTTGCATGAGAGAATGTGTACAACACATAGTAAGTATGCCACTATACATTACTTGTTGATTCCACCATTGTTGGCTCTGTTATTTTTTTTAAAGATTCACTTATTTTAGAGACAGTAAGGGGGAGGGGCAGGGAGAAATGAAAGAGAGAAAATCCTCACACAGACTCTCTGCACAGCATGGAGCCCTGTACGGGGCTGGATCCCAGGACCCTGAGATCATGACCTGAGCCAAAATCAAGAGTCGGATACTCAACCGACTGAGCCACCCATGCGCCCCAATCATTGTTACTTTTATTATTAAATGTTCACCAATTCAATCGTAAACATATTCTGCACAGACAAGTGGATAACAGATTTCCAATTCAACCATAACAGAATAATGAGTGACTTATCTCCCCTTCCCCACCAAACAGAACCATACCACTGGGTAAAATATTTGAAGCCTTCAATTCAGTTCAACCATTCACAGAAAAAGGAAAAATCATATAATCATCACAACTGATGAAGAAAAGCATGGAACAAAATCAGAGGCTTTGTCAATCTGTAAAATCTTCTGATGGGAATCTATGAAAAACACACAGGTATCATTGTATCTGAAAGATACCTCTTGAAGATCTGTCATGAAAGACAAAACAAGTTTTCCTTAAGATCAGGAACACCTGATTTTATTCAACATGGTACCAGAAGCACCAACAACTGTGATAACACAAAAATCAATAAGCATACATACAATACATGAAAAACATTAATAAAAGAAAAGCTATAAGCATTAAAATAAATAAGTAAAAGTATATTTTTTAAAGGATTTTATTTATTTGAGGGGGAGAGAGAGAGAGCATGCAAGAGTGTGGGGAGAGGCAGAGGGAGAAGCAGACTCCCCTCTGAGTGTGGAGCCAGAGGCAGGGCTTGATCCCAGGACCCCGAGATCATGACCTGAACTGAAGTCAGACACTTAACTGATTGAGCCACCCAGGTGCCCAAAAGTATTTTTATTTACAGAGTATATAATTGTTTATGTAGATTTTTCTAAGACTACTAAATCTAATAAGGGGATTTAACAAGATTGCAAGAGCCAATGTCAATATGTGAAAAGAAATTGTATTTCTATATTCTTGCCAAAAATCAGAATTTATTTTTTAAATACCAGTTTTTTAAATACCATGTTTTAAAAAATATGGTAGTTTTTAAATACCGTAAGATTGTTAGTGATAAATTTTATGAAAGATGTGCAAGACTGCCCTACTGAAATCACATAGTATTACTGAGAATAAAATTAAGAGAATCTAAGTAAATAGAACTATGTTTTATAAGTCTGTATTTTTAACTGTCAAATTTATAGAATCAATGCAATCCTAGTCATAATTTCAGTGACTATTTTTGTGTTTGTTAATTTGACAGATTCTATAGATTTTATAGAAATGCAGAAGATTTAGATCTTAACTGAGGCTAAAGCAATATTAAAAAAAAAAAAAGCAGGGGCACGTGGGCTGCTCAGTTGGTTAAGCATCTGACTTTGGCTCTGGTCATGATCTCAGGGTCCTGGGATGGAGCCCCTCTTCATCCTTCAGCCCCTGTTTGGAGTCCCTGCATGGGGCTCTATACTCAACAGGGAGTCTGAGGGTCTGCTTGTCTTTGAGCCCTTCCATCACTCATGCTTGCAGGGGTGGGGAGTTGGGGGAGAAGACGCTTGTGTGTACACACTCTCTCTCTCTCAAACAAATGAAATCTTTAAAAAAATAATAACGAAGACTTTCCCATACCTGATTTTAAGACTTACCATAATTCTACACCAATCAAGCTAGTGTGTCATTGGCACAAAAATAAATGACATGAAATACAGAATCCAGAAATAGACACACATGTGTATAATCCATCAATTATTTTTGCAGTTACCAAAACATTTCAGTGGGGAAAAGGAAGTCTATTCAACAATGATGCTAGAACAATTGGAGATACATATGAAACAAAAGATGAATCTTGATGACTTCACTCCCAGCAAAAAGTTTAAATCAAGATAAACTTAGATCTAATTATAGGAGCTAAAACTGTAACATTTTTAAAATAAAGCATAAGAAAATATCTTTATGACCTTGGGTTTGGCAAAGATTTCTTAGGACACAGAAACACTAAGCATACAAGCAAAAATGTGATAAATTTGACTATTTTTCAATAGACATTATTAAGAAAAATTAACATGCATTCCATGAGTAGAATTTTTTAAAAGTGGTATATCCATTTAATGGATACCACTTAGCAATAAAAGGGGCAGAGTATTATATGTTACAACATGGATATATCCCCCCAAATTAAGTGTTGAATGAAAAATGCCAGATCAAAGTGAATTTATACTAGATAATTCCAGTATATATAGTGTTAGAATAGTTGAAAAATTACAAGGGCTGCTTTTGAACTAGTGGTCAGGAATGGGCTGGAAAAGCACAAGGGAATTCCCTTGAGCACAAAAATGTTCTGAACACAAAAATATTCTGTATCTCTAAAGAGATATGCATTACAATGTATATGCATTTGTCAAATCTTTCTGAATTTATGGTGTGTTAGTTATGGTGAGAAATACATATTTGGTCTTTGTATGGGTTCTGGCACAGACCTCCTAAAACACTGGGGAGTGTCCAGAGCGGTGAGAGCAATAAAGGTGTCTCTTGTTATGTTAATGATGGCTTTGGACTGTAGTAGGGGACAGACCCTGGTTGCCAGGGGAACTAATTCTGTGAATAGAGGGTTGGAACTTTCAGTCCCACCTCCAGACCTCTGTAAATAGAAGTTGATCAGCCATCAATGACCAATGAGTTAATCAATCATGCCTACCCAAGGAAGCCTCCATAAAAACTCAAAAGGACCAGGGTCAGAGGGTTTCTGTGTTGGTAAACTCTTGGGAGATTTGGTGAGAGTGGCAGGCATGGAGAGGGCATACAGGCTCTGTGACCTTTCCCTTTACTTTGCCTTACCTATCTCTTTCATCTGGCTTTCCTGGATTATATTCTTGTATTATAAACTGGTAACATAGTGAGTAAAATATTTCTCTGAGTTCCATGAGCTGCTCTAGGAAAGTAATCAAACCCAAGGTGAAGATCATTAGAACATCTGATCTATAGCTGGCTGGTCAGAAACATAAGTGATAATCTGGACTTGAAACTAGTGTCTGAAGGGGAAAATGGGTAGGGAGAGTCAGTTTTGCAAGACTGAGTCCTTAATCTGAGGGAATTTGATGCTACCTCTGGGTAGGTAGTGTTAGAATTGAATTGAATTGAGTTGAAGGACACCCAGCTGGCATTGAAATAATTGTTGGAGGTGGAGGAAAACCTCCTCACACAACATGTTGGAATTGGGTTCAGAACCTCTTACAATTATACATGGAGAATTTGTGTATTTTACCCTTATAAATTTGCATCCAAAAATGGATAGAAAAGTATTATACTTAAGACATTATTATTTAATTCCAAATAAGACGTTTTATGGACCATCCTAAAATTCAATAGCATTGTCCATACAGAGGATGAGAGTTATGTTAACATTTTATAGTTACTCCTGGATTTCAGATGTCTTTAGAACTCATATATTCTGTTAAAAGGCCAAAGTTCACACCTGAGGTTAGTTATTATTCCCTTTGTCTTTGGTATAAAAATAGAGAGCATAAGCAATGAATTTTGGAACACTGAAAAGAAATAAAATAAAAGATTAGAGAAAAGATTAAAAAAAAATAGCGAGCAGTCCTCTATGGGTATTCATTGCATTTATCCTACATTACTATGTTCTCTAGGAAAAGCTAAATGTACTTATTGCTAGAATGATGGATTTAATAGAAATGTTAATAGACCTAACACAAAATTTTAAATAAGTATTTACTCAGATATATATATATATATATATATATATATATATATATATATATATATATGTTCTTTTACCGAAGTGATTTTTCACAATAATGTAAGTTTACCCTTAAATGTGCCAAAATATGTTTTTTATTAACTTGTATTTAAAATAATCACAGTAAGTTCAGCCGGTAACTTCAGTGCTTCCAAGCCCAGTAACCCTGTGGATCTACAGTATTAGCCACACCCCCAACCCCTTCCATTTTGCTAATGAGGAAACCGCCACCCTCAACCACTAGGCTGCGAGGAGGCTGAGTTTATGACTTAGACTGGTTCTCAGGACCGACTTAGACTGGTTCTCAGGACCCACTTACACGTCTCAGTGGCTAGTTAGTTCAAGCTATATGAGCTCATCAAATTTAGGAGGGTTTAAATATACGTAGATTGCTGTTTTCCAAGGCTTATGGGCACGCAATGAAGGGGTGTGTTCTCAGCTTCTTAGAAAACAGGAGTTAAGTTTAAAAGACCAGTAGAGTCTGTGTTTCTACTCTCGAAGACTCTGTGTAACAACTGCCGTATCATTATGGCGAAAACTTCTTTATGGTGCCCAAATCCTTTGCGTCACCCTCTTGAAACTGAAATAAACAAGTACATTTAATACTCAAAATTGAAACATGGAAAGATGGTATGTAGAGGAAGCCCTAGTGTCTTCCCCCAACTCCTACTAAAACATCTACTCCTAAGTCTAAACTCACAGAAGGTATTGTGTGCTACATGAAATCTTAGCCACTGTGTGGCCCTTTCCCTTAACTTGCCTTCTTACCAAAAGGAATTAGCCATTGTTTTCTTTGAATTCAACATCTAAAATGACAAAGATGATGTTTTTCTTTATAAAATCAAGCACTTCCAAGTTGATCGGTTTCCTGGATTCAGATTATGACCCTAAGCAACTCTTTATGGCATTCCCAAGAAGACAGACCCCTGTTTTTTCCTTTTTTCCCCCAAATTCTTCTTTTGAAATAGCAGAAAAGGCAGAATTAATAAAAATCAATAGCACTAATATCAATTAATTAATTAATTAATTAGAAAGGAAAGAAAAGAAAAACAGCAATCATTAATCATTGAGCATTTCACAAACATTACCTCATTTATCCTGCATTGGGACTGAGAGTAGGTACCACCTACTCTGTCCAGACAATTGTGGCTCAATGGCTGATATCATTTGCACAATGTCACTTAGACGCTAAGAGGTGAAATTAGGATTTGAACTTACATCATTTTGACCCCATGTCCTGTGTTTATATACTCAGCCATTTAAAATATTTTAACAAATTTACTTGATTCCTGTTCTCTCACAAGCTTGGGACTTATTCGGTATTAACCTGTTGACCTGTTATCCTTTCTCACAGAATAATATTCTTAAACATGGAAAAGAGAACAAGATGTACACAAAGGAGCCCAAATGGTTAAATCTAGTTAACCCTAGTATTCTTTCCGTCCACAGCTTTGTCTTCTTAGCTTCCATTCTATGAGTTGAAATATCCTATTGATAAAATAGAAGTTGTTAATAGTAGAATTCAACATTAAACTCTAGTTTTTCACATTTGGATTGTTGGACATTAAGATTCCAGTGTAGTCCCTACTTCTCTCTATCTGCTTTCCCTGGGTGACCTCACTCTGTGCACGGACTATGTTATAATGTACATGTTTCTTGTTTCCAAATCCCACCCCCAGCCCATTTGTCTTCCTGGTGCTCCAGTTTCCTGACTCCAACTATTTCTTCTGCATATAGAAATGTTATTAGTGTCTAGAATTCAACAAGTCCAGAAATGAACTCCATCACCTCTCTGCAAAATAAATGTTATAAATTTGGTAAAGAGAGAGTAAAAAGACGATAGGGAAGCAGGGAGGCAAGAGAAGGAAGGGTGGGGAAGGGGAGGGAAGGGAGAGGAGAGGGAAGAACGAAGGACCAATTTCATACTCCATGTTTCTCTTTTCGGTGAAGGGCACCATCAGCCATCATGTGGCCAACCAGATACCAGAGCACCACATCTGACTACTTCTCCTTCCACATAGACAATTAATCACCAAGACCCAGTGACTTTACATCCTGTATATTTCTCAAATATTTATCATTTCCCCATTGGTTTTGCCATGAATGTACAGTCTCTGGGATCTATCTTCAGGAATCAATCCATCAGCTTTCTAAAGGGGTTTCTTTTTCTTTTTCTTTTTTCCCACTCCTCCCAGCCAAGCTCCATGTTAAAAAGCAAGGGATTATTCAAAAATGAAAATTTGAGCATGCCACTCCTTTGTTCCTGGTATGGTTTAGGGTTTATGGCAGGGACTATGGAGCCAGACTACTTGGGTTTGATCCTGGGTCTGTCATTCATGACCTTGAAGTTAGTTAACCTCTCTGTGCGTCAGTTTTCTTTTCTATAAAATGAGAATAATAATCACACCAATCTCATGTAGTTGTTAAGGGACTGAATGAGTTAATATAGGAAAAGTATGCTATTTAAGAACTATATAGATGTTAGTTGTTGTTGTTATTGTTTTGTTGTTATTGCTTAAACCCCTCAATAAAACCCAAACTCCATTACAGGGCCTACCAGGTTTTTGGTGTTCTGACCACAGTATACCTCACTGGTCTAATTCTTCAGCATCTCCCACCTTCACCGAATAAGTTCTGGCCATAAAATTATTTCACTTCTTCCAATGCATCAAGCTTTCTCTTATCTCTGGCCATTCCTTTATTTCTGGAACGTGCTTTCCATACCGTCTACCTCCTCTTCTTCTTGAAGGTCTCAGTGTAGATATTCCTTCCTCCTAGAAATAGCTCTTGCACCCCTGATCAGGGTGAGATGCCCTTCCTCAGTGATACTGTGACGCTGACTGGTTGTCCATCTTCACGGACCATATTCTACAGAACACTGCACCTGATCATTCGCATGCCTATTGTTACCATTAGATGTGTGAATACTGTGAGGGTGGACATCCCACCTTCCTTGTATTGTTCTGCATAATACCTCTTACAAAGTAAGTTCTTAATAAATATTTGTTGAATTTGTTAAATAAATGGATTTTGTGCACTTTTGGACTGCACAATCATTCATAGCCAAATATGCTCCATATCCTGTCCAGTTTCTAGTAGCAAATATAAAGAAACTAAACAAATCCCTTCACACTAAAGTTGGTAGGTTGGGGGGTGAAGGTGGGGCATCTTCTCCCGACCCCAACTACTTTCTTTTTGTTCCAGATTTCTGGACTCATCGTGAGAAACTAGCCATAGTCATAATTTTGATTAGATTTTTCTCTCATTCACACTGGTGAATCACTCTGACAGTTGATTTCCCCAAACTTAATAAAATTACTGTATCCCCTAACCATTATGATGCATATTATCACAGTCTCAAGACTCAGAGATTACTAAGGAATTATAATTTGAAGAGCTATGATTTATCAGTTATATTAGTTTTACTTAAATAAACAAGAGAAACATGCACGATTCCTCTTAATTTACAATTCCAAAGAAATTTCCACAGATATGTGTGAAGAAGAGTCATAATAATTTAATTATGCTTTTCGTATATTAAAACCACTGTTAACATTTGCTTGAATCATTTTCTCTTCTTGAATTGCCAGTGGTGATACAAACACAGTACCACATTATATTTGAAAGTGCAAGGAGAATTCTCCTTCAGTGGTCCCAATGGTGTTGAATTAAACTGCTAAAAAAGTACTTCTGAGTTATAGCAACAGTTTCTGAGCTAATTTTCAAGATATTAAGTTACTACAAATCTTCTCTTTTTTTTTGCTGAAACAAAGGAAAATGAAAAGAATAGAATTGGCTATGAACTGTTACAAAATATGATTTGATCAAGAATAGGAAAAATTTAAAAGGCAAAAAATATTGCCCCGCAGTCTCCACACTTTCTGGAAAGTGCTGAGGGAAGACTATAGTAATTTTTGTAAGCGCATCTCCTGGTTTTCTGTCAATTGAATAGACAAATAAAAAAAAAAAAAAGATCAGGAATAACAAACCAGCTTTTCCTTTCTTCTGTACTGTCCCCAAGGCCACTTTATTCCTATACCTATTAATAGCCCCCCAAATGGGTAAGAATTTTCCAAGGAAAAGTCTTATTTCAATTTTCTTCTCTTGACGTCTACCTCCTCCATGTCATGAATTCTAATCCTACAAAATTATTTTATGTCTTTCCTAATAACAGCACACTGGTGATTTTGATAACCAAACTTCCTGCCTCCCTGCCTGCCTCCCACCGTCCCTCCTTCCCTCCCTTCCTTTTTTCCTTCCAGCCATCCATCCATCCAACCCTCCCTCCATCTTTGGCACAGCCTGGTACTGTGTTACCAATTTGTTTATGACCCTTAATTTGCCCTAAATGAATCACAGTTCACACCAGGAGAGCCTAAGTGGGGTGATGTTTCTCTCCATCTGTTGTTTGTCATGTTAAATTTAGATATCTCTGGCAGTGCCCAGATTTGATAATGATGGGTGAGGGGATGTTATATATGTGCTAACAAAAAGGCATTTTGAAAATCCTGCATGCAATGAATAATTTTCTTCCCACTGCAGTTGTTCTGGCCTGCAGTAAACCTTAACTACAAAATGCTCAGTTGGAATTACTAACAAAATAACCTTTTCAAGTGATGTCTTTTTTTTTTTCTGATATCATTTGAAGCATGATGCCCAGTGAGATAGAACTTTAATCTCTCTTTCTCTTTCCCTTTCTTTTCTTTTTTCTTTACTTTTCTTTTCTTTTTTCTTTTGATAACCAAACTTCCTGCCTCCCTGCCTGCCTCCCACCATCCCTCCTTCCCTCCCTTCCTCTTTTCCTTCCATCCATCCATCCATCCATCCATCCATTTTCTTTCCTTTCTTTTCTTTTTTTTCTTTTTATAAGAAATTGACACTTAAAAAGTCCTTGCTTGTTTCCATTTCTAGAGATAGTGCCATCCATTTATCTATCCTAGATAAACCATATCTATCTATCATCTGTGTATCCATCCATCCATCCATGTGTATATCCGATCTAGAATTCTGCTTCTCTGAATCCTGACTGCTATGCCATCATCAGACACCAATAGACCAAAAAAAAAAAAAAATCATTTTTTCCCCTGCCTTATAGTTTAAGGAGTAACTATATGGAGCCCAGGGAAAGAGGATAATGATCCCCATCTCTTCCCTTTGAGTTTCTATGTTTTTAACCATGTCAGAAGGAACAATGACTAGGACCCACTGGCAGAAGACAAAACACATAACCATAATGAACAGAGGGATTAGAGCTAGTGTCCCAGACCAAACGCCAACCTTTTAAATTTTGCTATCAGGACATCTAATAGGCGAGTTATACTTGTTCCCTTCCTAACCCAGTTACATAGGCACCATGAATGTGGGTGGGGGAAGACCTCTGTATCATCTGTTTTATATCTAATACCAGATGGCTGCCCTTCCTCACTGGAGAACATGACACACACAGAGGCACTTACAGTGAAGAACAGAGTCTCATTTTCCTTCCTGTTATCATCATTAGCACACTAAAGCTGCTGGGTCCTGGGAGTGAGTCCTCAAGAAACAGAGACTTCCCCAAATCAGTGGGAAGAGGACTCAACAGGCATTTAATCTGAGTACGTATCTTCCTTGACTTAAACTGGGGTTACCTCTCCATAAACCCATCATAAGTTGAAAATACCTTAAGTCGAAAATGCGTTTAATACCCCTCACCTACCGATCATCGTAGCTTTACCTGGCCTACCTTTTCCATGTTCAGAACACTTTCATTAGCCTACAGTTGGGCAGAATCATCTAACACAAAGCCTATTGATATTAAAGTGATGAGTATCTCCTGTAATCTACTGAATACCATATTGAAAGGGAGACAGAATGGCTGTACGGGGAGAGTGTTTACCAGTCGACCCTCGTGATCACTTGGCTGATGGAAACTGCAGCTGCCCAGCATCACGAGAGAGGATTAGACCACATATCACTAGCCTGGGGAAAGATCCAAATTCCAAATTCCAAGTACCATTTCTACTGAATGCATATTGCTTTTGCACCATCGTAAAGTTGACAAATAGTAAGTGGTACCATCGTAAGTGAGAGAGCATCTGTGTGTAAGTAAACAGTGCCCCTATTGAATAACTTAAGCTCAGAACTGATACTATGCGATGATATAATTTATAAGGAATTTGTTTTATGCTTTATTCTTCTAATTGAGTGAGCTGAGTAGTTGTACTATTTTTAAGGTTCGAGAAAGAACAATAGACTTATGTTGAAGAAGATTTATGCCTTATCTCAAGTTGGTTCACGTGTTTGAAATTCTTGATATATTTCCGGTACAAAAATAGGGCAGCCCGATATCTGCGGTGGCTTTGTGTGTGTCAACGTGGCCAGGCTGAACTTCGTCCTCTCTGAGTCCTCTTTCCTGGAGGTGTGTGGTCTGGGAGATTCTGGTGTGAGATCCGGAGGGTGAAGTGAAGCCCCAGCACTTTTGTGGCATACTCCTGTTGTTGCCCATCTGCTAAGTCTCCTTATTTGCCTGAGTCAGCATCTGGGTCCATTAATTACCCACTTCCCCTGGTTCCCCTTTCAGTGTCTCCCACTCCTGGGTCAGGTGTGTGTTCCACTCTGTGATGAAGGGTACAGCTTCTGGAAGACACCCTGCTCATTATGATCTGAAGAAACGAGAGTTGATGTGGCTTCTGTCCATTCTTGTGTGTCTAGCTTGTCCTCACTGCCCCACACTGGGTATTAGTGTCCCCTGCCAACTGCAGCCTCCAGTCCAGCAGACACCAGCACCAGTATCAGAAATGAAGACAACAGCCTTAGAGAGGCTACATGTCCAGCACCCACAATTAGGTACAACCAAATCTGTACTAAACCCTTATCTATCTATCCATCCATCCATCCATCCATCCTTCCATCCATCCATCCATCCATCCATCCATCCATCCATCCATCTATGTGTATATCTGATCTAGAGTTCTGCTTCTCTGAATCCTGACTCATATGCCATCACTGGGCACCAACAGACCAAAGACTGAAGTGCCATCAGCCTGCCTTGTCATTACAGGGGCACTCCTGCCAAGATTACCTTTCAGTGAGTCTTTTAAAGGTATATACACTTAAGCAAGTGTTTCCCTCGCTCTTCAAATCTGAAGAGACCATTTTAACAAAGGGAAAGCTCATTCTCCTGACAAAAGTGATCCCACTTCTATTTCTTTACCCCTCCCCCTTTAAGGCGCTGTCTGCCTCCATCTTTTCCCACCCTTGTTACATAAAAAGGATCAGTACAAAAGGTTAGAGTCTAAAGTTCTAAAAAGCTAAAGCGTTATCTGCTTCTCAGAAGATTAGATGTGGAACTTTTATCACATTATTTTTAGATGGCTGCCTCTTTATTAAATCCCTGAGGTACATGCAAGGGCAGCTTGATTTGGGTTTTTCTTGGTGGGGGGTGGGGCATGTTGTACAAGATTTTACACCTCAAAGAAACCTGTGTATGGAAATCAACATACACCGTGACTCTTCGACACCATCTTCATCAGGAACTTGGCATGAAAAGAGAGAAAATGTCTAAAAAGATAAGAATGAAAATAGAACTTGATTGATCTCCTAAAAGATTATCAGCACACATAGTAAGCCTGAGCTGCTTCTGGGTTAGACTCATCTTGCCTTTTCCTTTAATCATTAAATTCCTCCAGAGGGACAAAAGCCATAACCATCTTTCAAATACATGTAGAAAATTAACTCATAAGAAAAAGGTAAAAATCATTTGTTAAGGAATTTAATTCCTACTAAAGTTCTCATTAACGGTTAATCTATTGAGGGGTAGTAACAATTTATTATAAGATAAATAGAGCAACATATTATTCGATGCTGGGAACCTGAATACAAACAAATGTTCTCATTATAGCCTTTGACAGGGTCATTTCAGCGAAAATCTCAATTAAATCCACAAAGCATCATATTATAAAATATACTTTGTGTACTTAATACAAATATACATTATATACGTATATAATTTAACACATGTGCAAGGCCACTTTTTAGCTCTTTGTACATCCAGAACCATATTTTTGAAAATAGTAACGTACCAACGATAATGAAAATTAGAAGCACGCATAATGTTGGGCACATAAGTGCTTTTGTGATGTAAGATGAGTCGAGACCTTCTCTACAGCCACAAATATGCCTCAGGAAACAACGGAGTCCAAATCACTCATTTTTCAGATGGCGAACCTGACCATCAAGGCCCTAGAGACCTGTTGTGGTCACTGCAGGTCAGAGGTCCGGGTCTCCTGACTTCCGATCTGAAGCAGTGGCTCCACACCCCAGCTCCTCTGTGAGCAGCTGGGGGAGAAATGCAGGAGGTATGGTCTGACTCTGGGGTCACCGCACAGCTCCAGTTGCAAACAAAGCACATCCCCCCACCTCCTCTTAAAAAAATCCCCACACTAAGAATATCTCTGCTGTTGGTGTGAAGGGAGTGATTTCACATTTCACAAGATGACGCAAACACAAGCAGGCGTTGCTGGTGTCTGCTGCCTGCAGGATCTGGACTTCCTCCAGGTCCAAATCCAGCTGCAATGGCTAATTTTTAAGCTCATGCAACCGCCTTCCACCACCAAGAGTCATACTTACCCTTTGGATTTAAAGTTAAACTAGGCGTGGAAAGTGGGAGATGAAAGCAGAGGAGCAAGTAGCAGGGCGACCTGTCACTGCACGCAGGTGCGGGCTGAGAGCTAAAGGAGTTACGATGTCACTTTCAGAACTTCCAGAAAGTGTAACGTGGGAAGAGCAGTGAGAATCAAGGGGGGGGGGGGCTCGTTTTTGTGGATGTGACACTTTAAAAGTTGCTGCAACAATTTCTATAGCTTTTTTGCTGTCACTAGACACCTACTAACCCAGTTCTGTTGCTCACCAGCTGTGTAACCTTGGACCTATTGACGGCTCTGTACCTCAGTTTCCTGATCTTTAAAATTAGAGTCTAATTGTGTCTACCTCATGGAGTTATATTAAGGATTAAGTGAGGAAAGATGTAAGAATACCAAGAGATTTCTTGCTATTCTCAGCAGTTTTTTAGCTATCATTATCATTAGTACATGCTAATCACGTTTACGTTGAATACTCAACAATTTCTACGCAATGGGTATAGAAGAAGAATCGGATTTCCAAAACTTTTAAAGGATCTGACTATAGTCACACATCTGATGAATGTCAGAGGCTGTTCAACATCATGATTAAAAAATTAGACTTTTGTAACTAGAAGGTCTCGTTTAGTTACTATTTATTGGCTGTGTGACTTTGGGCAAGTGTTCAACCTCTCCCTGGCTCACTCTCCTCATCTGTAAAATGGGTTCATAGGATTGTTAAGAGAAGTAAATTGGATGAGTGAGTAGTAGCAAATTGCTTGGAACAGAGCCGGGTACACAGTGAGGGGTGATTCAGGATTGTCTATCATTCTTATTGAAGCCAGATCTGACTCCTGAGCTCACCCTGTTTCCATTTTAATAATTTAATCCTGAGGACTTGCCCAGTCCTAAGAATCACCAAAGAGTGTCTATTAAAACATAGGTCCTCACCTCCTTGCTGTTGATGATTTGACTCAGGAAGTCTAGAGGAGATCACAGGAGGATACTGTTGTATGATCCTGAGGTACCCTTCTCTAGCCAACCAGGTGTTTTTATGATGCAGCAAGAATAGGAGATCGGGGCGCCTGGGTGGCTCAGTAGGTTAAAGCCTCTACCTTTGGCTCAGGTCATGATCCCAGGGTCCCGAATTAGGTTTTCTGCTCAGCAGGGAGCCTGCTTCCTCCTCTCTCTCTGCCTGCAGGCGTCCCTTCCTCTCTCTCTGCCTACTTGTGATCTCTGTCTGTCAAATAAATAAATTAAAAAAAAAAAGAATAGGAGACCAAATCACTCTAGACCAGATGTCGAACTTAGACGCTTGTGTGGAATAATCTATAGAATTCTGGGACATCTACATGCTTACGCCTCACCCACAGAAGGTGTAATATAAATGCATGGCCTCTGCCTTTTTTTTTTTTTTTTTTTTGTAGATTCAGCGATCCCAATTGGTTTTGCCAGTTGAGAACATATCACTAAAGCCACCCAGTAGCATTTGGTATGTGTTAACCTTCCGTCTGACTCACAGGAGAAGGGTTCTCAGAGTCATGGCCAATACTCAGAACATAACACCTACAGTAATCCAAATACAGTCAGCGTTTCATCACAGAGAGATTATCTGGGTTGTATAAACCAATGGGAGTGTTATGTGGTGTCAGCTGAACATTCCACCTGTAGATTGATTGGCCTAGATTAGAATTCTGGAATATCCCTTGTACAATGGGCAAAGTTGAGTAAAAAACATTGACCTTTCTTCCATACCTTTCTGCCTCCCTTCCATTAAGACTGGAGACTGAAAGAAAATAATATCCAAAGAGCTATAGATATGGGGGTAGTTAGAATGCTCCATCTGTAATGTTACCACCCTCCATGGTGTGCACTCCAAACACCAGCTCTGGTGCCAAGTTCACCTCTGTGATACTGAGCTTAAGACCTTTTCACCCTATATTTGTGAACCGATACCCAACAACCCAACTTTGGAAATTAGGCAATAACCAAGACAGTCTTATGATGGTTTCAAAATAGTCAATGACAGAAACCCATTTTAAGCAAGCTAAGCACTCACTCACTGACTCACTCACTCAAGTAATGGGAATATCCAGGGGTTGGATCCAGGAACTCAGGGCATATTGTCATGTCTGTCATGCATTTCCCATATCCAAAGTGCCTACATGATGTCTTCAACATAGTAAGTTCTCAATGAATAATTATTGAGTGACAGTTTAATCTACTGTACATGTCTTCTGACATATTTTCTAAAGAACATGAATATTTAAAATTCTGGATAAGATGTCTATCTAGGTTTTTTTATGCTTTAGAAAATTACTTCTCTTTCTTTTGTTAAAATATGTTCTGTTAAGCCCTGGGAATTTATTCTTCATTGTAGAAGTACTGAACAAAATAAAAAATACATTCTCAGCCTTTCCGATCAGATATTTTAGACATCCTGGCCTCATTTCAGAGGGAGAACATTGAAGTTTTCAGAACTTTAAAGTTACTATATTTTTTTATGTCTGAACTTTAAGGTAACTGAAAGATGAGAAACATTTTCTTTGTATCCTTTCTCCTTCAGTACAGGGTTGTATATCATTCGAATGGGATAATTTGAGAAAAAGGGTAGTATTTGTCCTAAAATTTATATCAAAATATCTAAAGTTTTGAGTTATTAATTGACTAAAATTGTAACAGCTAGCAATGATTTCTTCAAGTTTAATATAGCCTCTTCATTCCGAGCCTACCTTCTTTCATTTATCTCTTTGTTCATTCATTCATTAACAGAAACACACTTGAGTATGAGATTAGGTACTGGAGGTACAGAGTTGAATGAAACCAATGAGAAAAAGCAACATCAGATCTCAAGCATGCTGGGGCAGACTTGGATTAATTCAGCAAATATCTCTTGAGCCTCTCAGCAGTATCGTGCTAGACTTTGGAGACATAGATATAAATGAGAAAGACAGAAGCAATGTCCTATAGTACTTAAAGGATAATGAGACAGAAACAAGCACCTGAATCAACTGGTAAATAATGCTAATCAATCAATAATTTCCATAGACTCGTACATGGGGTAATGTGATAGAATGTAGTTGATGGTCATTTTCAGTAGATGGGGTAGTTAGAGAAGAACTCTGCAAAGGTCGTATGTATTCTAAGAAGGGAAGGAACTGAAACATAGGCATAAGATAGCTATGTGAAAAGACAGGAAGAATGTCTCAGAGTCTGCAAAGACCCCATTACATGAATGGTGGTGTGGAAAGGAGCTGAGTGTAGATAGCGTGGTAGAATGAGATGGGGAACAGGGGGTGGGCTAAATGACGTGGGCCTTAAGACATGCTAACATGTTTGGTACTTAGATTAGAACTATGGTATTAATGGCCAACTATAATATACCAAAAAATGCTTTGTTGTATAGGGATCAGAGCAATAGGTAAGAACAGATGTATGTGCCTGTAAAAGAGAGAGATACAATTTTAAACTGACAGGTAAGTTGAGAGAAGAGTGTACAGAACTCCCATATATCTCTGAAGAAAAAGAATGCAATCAGGATTGGGCATGATGCCAGTCATCGGCTCTGTGATCTTGTCCAGTCTGGGACAGCCTCCTGGTCCTCCCTTGACATTCATTTTCAAAGTTTACAAGCCAGTTATTTTGTGCAATAAGATTTCTCTGATATTGCATCATGATCAGACTCAGGTATGCATTTCTGTTTCTTTTTTCTTTTCCTTTTTTTTTCTTTTCTTCTCCTCCTCCTCCTCTTCCTTCTTTGCCCACCAGGTTATGTTCTTCTACTCTGCTTTTGTTCTTCTACTTGCTTCCTACCCTATGGCTTGTGATGCAGATTTATTTCCACTGTGGGTGGTATTGACTCTGATCACCTGATTAAGAGGAGCTACACCTAACACTATTGCCCTACAAAGTATCCCCCCTTATTCACAAAATAATGCTTTATGAAGAGATGGTTTGAGTAAAATCCGTTTCTTCTTCTCAGTTTTACTATTGGTTTTACTTGGTTATTGTTTTTATTCTACTCCAATACCCTCCTCAAATGAGTCTCTACTGCCCACCAGACTGATTGAAAAAAAAAAAAAAAGAATAAGAAGAAGAAGAAGAAGAAAGGGAGATATTAAGTTGTTGTTATTTAAGGAATGGATTTAGGGATCCCACAGTGAGATGATTTCTTTCGAGTTCATTTTATTTTAGGATCATTCCATTTACAAACCATATCAAGCCTCTTTTACCTAAAGTTGTTAGTCAACAACTTTTAGTCAACTTTTTAGACCCAACTTCTTGGGTCTTTGGGAGATCAGCATCACTAACCTAGCCAATGGCTACATGTGTCTTCCTTCTAGAAACTACCATGCCAACCACCTTGTTTGGGCAAGGCTCAGGTAGACAGAAAGGGTTATAAAAATCTATGTCAGAGTTTTTCAACCAAAAATGAAGGACTGCCTTCTGGCAGAAAGGCTAAGTCAATGACTATATCTCAGAAAAGATTGTGATAAATGTCATAGGAAAAGAATAAAACTATCAAAAGTATGAAAGAGGGAATTGATATCTGGTGGAAACATCAGCACTGTTCTCACTAGGACTCGGTTTGTATTCTCCCTCAGTCTTACTTGGAGAACAAATAAATACCTTGGAAAAAAAAGATAAAGCTGTTAGATTTAATAGAATTTGCAGAAGACCTTAAACTAAACACATCTAACAACAACAACAAATCAATAATGGAAATGTCAATTTCCTTAACAGCCTACTCTATTTTATTTTCTGATACCAGACACAAATTCACTCTAAATTCTGTCACAAGGATTTAAAAGCATATGTTTGAGACGTTGACAGTTGCTCAATAGTGAATTTTAAAAGACCATTGGTCTGCAGGAAGGCCCAAGAGTAGAAATGCATGATCCATGGTGAAGTGTGCTCCACTGACTAATTTGCCAGGCTTATTTTATCACCAAAGGCAAACTTTGGACCCTGAATCCCCATTATTAAAGTGTCCTATCCAGTTGTCTGTCCCATTACTTCATTTTTATCTTTGCACTAAAGAAGTCATCCATTTCTCCACTCAGTCATTCAATAAACACCGATAATTTCCTTCCATACATATGGACACATAGATGATTTTGGGATTCATATATCCATTCACAAATCTTCACCGAGTACTCACTATGTAATAGGAATCATTCTCTGTGCTGTAGGTGACACAGGGAAAAAGGAAACCAAGTTTTTGTTCTCATGCAGTCTGTGGGAGATTGATAATAAATTAATGAATACTTTCCAGAAAATACTAACTGTATGAAGACAGTGAAACAGGCCACATGATGTAGTGTTGAAGAGTGTTACTTTCAATCTGATGGTCAAGGAATGCATCCCTGAGTTGTTGCTAGATCTGAATGAGGAGAAAAATCCCAGCCTGAAAGATTTTGAGAAGTGTATTTGTGGTGGTGATAGACCATTCCTTTCTCAATATAGTACAGTATAACTGAAAATTCCACCATAAGATGGCAAGTGCTTCAGTGCAAGTACATATGGTGAGTTTCGGCACATGGAAAGTAGTGCATTAAGGAAGGTTGGGAGCAGGAGACAATGGAAATTAGGGAAGATATTACGGAAGGGTAATCCCTAATGCTGTATCAGAGCTTCTTAAGCAGGTAAAAAGGATAAAGACATGAAATCGAATCAGCAGCTAGAATTTGAGTGCTGAGATTTTTTTTTTAAAGGCAAATCATCCTTACAAACCCCCTAGATCTATGATACCATTTCTCACACTGTCTTAAAATCCTTAAGAGAGGCTCCAAGGTTTATGCCACAAAATGAGGGGAAGGCTAAATGGGAAGACCTTGGGTGTTCCCATCCCTACTGAAATAGAGCTCCTGACCTTTATGTTTTGGGAATTCTGTTTTATAATGTTTTTTGTTTGGTTGATTTTTTTTGTTTTGTTTTGTTTTTTGCTTTTTTTTTTTAACAGTGGATTTCACTCTAAAAACTAAAAAGCAGACAAAATTACACAAATCTAAGTTTTACTTCTGGCTATGGTAGAAAGGCTTCCCTCCTCAACCCCTTGCCTTGTCTTCATCCCCATAAAACACAACTATAAAGCTAGAAAAACTATATATCCTTGAAAACAATGGACAGTGACCAAGTTGGTCTGGACTTTATCATAAATGATTAAAGATTGTGCCAGTCAATATTCAGTAGGAGACACATTTTTCCCCTTTTCCCTTTGGTCCTATTTTGGCTGTAAGTGGGAAGCTCCCTCTTTAGAAGTAACAGGAATCCCTGTCTTTGGTCTGTTTCCTAATTCCACACTCATTAGATTGGCACCATTGGGATCTGAGCATGGGTGACTGAGCTCCTTTTCTTTCTTTCCCTGGACATGCCTGTGTGGTTGTGTTTTTGCGTCCATATTGTAAGCACCCTTGGGTAAAGGATCAGATCTGTGTGTGTCCACTGAGGGCATAGAAAGTGACTCTTGGTATCTGGAAAAGTATCTGCTCTGCTCTTGAAACACAAGCTTTTGAAATGTTCCCTAGTCAGGAAGCATTACAGAGCTTGACCACAGCAGCACATTGAAAGGAAACTCTCCAAACTAAAGACCATTCCTGTAAAAGCCTCATAAAAAGGCTGAAATTTGGATTTCCATCTGCCTGCTTCCAGCTTATTTGGAACTCAGAAGGGAAGAGAAGAGTCATGGTTCATTGTTTCTCAAATCTCAATACACTATACAAATTAATAAATAATTGGTGTGGGGTCTCTGAGAGGAGAGACCTCGACGCCTTGAATGCTTCCTCCTTCCCTGCCTTGCATTCCACATTTCAGCTTTAGGCCACTGAGAAAATGGGTTATCTCACAGGATTCATCCCAGGAGTTGTTACTGAGTCTCTTGTATCGGCCAAGTCTTGAGCTGGATGCTACTGAAATATAAAAATCTTATAGTTCAGTAAGGGAAGTCAGACCCGTGTGAATGAAGCATAATCCATTTTAGCTTCACAACGAGGCCATTCTTGACCTCCCTTTTACGCATCGACCTCAACCCTGACCCCATTTGCACCCAAACTTACTACCACATTATTCTCTTTGCCTTGCTACACTTGTCACCGTAGACGATCTGAGTTACCTTGTGTATTTCATTTGGTTTAATTTATTGAGTTATGTGTGGTGGTCTACTGTGTTAGCCCCATAAGGCCTTACTGCTCTGTTTGTGGTTGCCACTATATCCTCCCTAACTAGTATATGGTAGTTGCTCAGTAAATGTGTTTACTATTGAGAGGATAATTCTAAATTAATGATGGGATATCACTTTATGAGAAAGTCAATGGTAAGGTGTGCTGCCATCTTGTAGTTCTTCCTTCGAGCATCAGGAAAGGTTAGAAGAGGAGGAGGCATTGCAATGCGGCTCAAATGGATGCTGAATGGGGAGATGGTGGGGAGGGGAGGCATCCTGGGTTATATAACAGGCTAAGTACAAACATGGCATAGAGAAGCTGCAAGATGTCTTTTGATTCCATGAGTACTAAGGTCATGATTAACCTTTATGTCTCATCGACTTATACATATTTTCAGTGGTATGAATCTTGCTAGTTCTTTCCAGTCGTACAAAGAAATTTTAAAATACAATCAAAATCTCTCCTTGGGTTCATACAGAGAAGGCTCACTGTGCCAAAGGTTTATTTTTTTCCTCTTTTGTAAAAGAAGCTTTCTGTCTGACATTGAAGTGAGTCTATCCCAGCTGTAAGATTGTGGGCCAAGTTTGAGCAACAGTTCACTGAACAATAATTTTCTTCAATTGAATCCTGCTCTTGCTGGGAAATTCTTCCTGCACTGACAGTACCAAGAGGCCCAGAATAAGAATTATCTATCTTGCACTTTCCACATCAAGAGTATTGTCAGCACTCAAACTCACTCATTAAGCACCTAATCATCTAGATGTGGCCCTCACTTTACCTTTGGACAGAACAAACACAAATGGGCATCCCTTCTTCTTTATATCACCTGTGAACCAATTCTATCATGATGTTTTTTCAACACTTTATCATCTGGGATTCATTTATAAGCTTGAGGTCCCCATGAGATAACATGCCTTTGATGGGTGCGGGCTTGTCTTACTCTCCCTGATATTGCTGGTCTCTGGTGCCTGGCACCCAGAAGGGCCTCGAATAGTTCCTGAACTAATGGGTTTTGCAAACAATACATAAATAAGTATAAGGTTATGCAAATCACCATAAATGTTCAGTAAAGTATATTGTGTACATATTTGTATGCTTTCTCAAGACTAAGTAAGAAATTCTTAATGTCCATTATAAAGGTTTCTACTAAAACTCTTGTTTAGGTTTACCTTTTAAAATTTTGGTGTGTTGGAATTACAAGAATATAGGGTTAGAATTGGAAAATGCACAGGTTGGAGAATAGGGGAGAAATGTGACCCCAGATTCCCTTGTATAGCACTGTGTTTGGTCTCCACTGGATTTTCTTTGCCTGATACCAAATACAAATTCAGTAACTATAAAATGAATATTTTAATTTGTTTTGATACGTGGGTTTAATTTCTTAGAATTCTTATACAACTGATATTTTCCCTTGATAATATATATTATGGTAAGTATTCTGATTCACTGATCAAATAATGTCAACAACATTTTTTAAACTACTAAGCACCTACTAAATAGATATACTATTCTGACAGCGGGTGATATCATAGGGTAGATATAAGCTTATCACTAAACAATCTAATGTAGTTAAGTCAAAAGAGTTGATAAGTCATAATTCATGTGGTACTTCTACAAAGAATTTTGCAATCAGCAGACATTGAAAGGGAGATATCAGCATCTCTCTTCTGTATTGGGTCATTGTGAACTTAAATTCTACTTATGATTTTCAAAAAATGTATGGAGCTTATATAACGGTCATCAATTTATACAGCCCAACCAGAAACTTGAGGAAGTATCCTTGCCTCGCCCTTCCTGATGAGATCTAGCTGAGACCCAGACAGTCTCTATGGTGACTGATGAGGGCACAGATATTTGTCCAGGGACATAGACCACAGATTTTCTGGCAAGGCATTCAAACAGCTACCTGAGGCTCTCCACACATCATCCCTTCCTCTCCTTCTGGGAGTAAACCAAGCCAAAGTATTCTCGGAGGTCAGAGGGCAACATTAGTTTTCAACTAATGATCAACCTTTCTCATATCAAAAAAACCTCTCTCTCAGAGGGCAACATTAGTTTTCAATTAATGACCAACCTCTCTCAGATCAACCTGCGCATTTTCCAATTCTAACCCTATATTCTTATAATTCCAACACACCAAAATTTTAAAAGGTAAACCTAAACAAGAGTTTTAGTAGATACCTTTATAATGGACATTAAGAATTTCTTACTTAGTCTTGAGAAAGCATACAAATATGTACACAAATTTGAAGATTTCAGATTTCAAGCAACAAATGCCCTCTGAGCTAGCTGAAGCTGAAGGGTGTCTTTCTAGGTGGTGGTAGAGCGATCTCAAGGAACCAAGGGCGGAAGACACCTGGGAATCAAGCAGACAATAGAATCAGGAAGTAGTCCCCAAGATAATCTTTAATTTCTTCGTTTCTGATCCTTTTCTCATATTGATTTCACCCAGTTTTGTTTCCCTCACCCATTCCACAGGTTGGGTACAGGACTGATACCCTATATTTTTCTGAGATGATCTCTCTCTTCCTCTTTCTCATGCTAGTTGTTCTCCTCTTCCTCCCTAGTAATAGATCCCCACAACAGTATCAGGATACATGGCTGACTCCAGTGTCTACACATGCCCACCTCTGCTGTACCCACCTGTGGGTGTGTGACTAAGTTCTGACAAATGGGTTGTAGGAAGAAGGGACAAATCAATTTGTGGGAAGTCTTCTAAAAAGGAATCAGATGGAATAGAGTCTTTACCCTTTTTACTCTACCTTGTTACAGGCATGACTGGAACTGAAGCAACCATGGGGTAACAGGTACCATGGGGAAAGGTAGTCAGATGTAAAGAACCATGGGGTAAGATAGTAAATGAACAAAAGAGTAGCAGCCTAGGACCCTGAAACCACTTTGTGGGTGGTTTATATGGATAATCACATTAGAGGTAAATTCTATCTTTTATAAACTACTCAATTTGGTTTTGGGGGGGGCATTAATGTGTTTTTTTCTTTTCTTTCCTTTTTTCTTAAGAGAGAGAGAGAGAAGGGGGTGGTGGGAGGAGCAGAAGAGAGAGGGACAGAATCTTTTTTTTTTTTTTAAGATTTTTATTTATTTATTTGACAGAGAGAGAGAGATCACAAGTAGGCAGAGAGGCAGGCAGAGAGAGAGATGGCGAAGCAGGCTCCCTGGCAAGCAGAGAGCCCAATGTGGGGGCTCCATCCCAGGACCCTGGGATCATGACCTGAGCTGAAGGCAGAGCCACCCAGGTACCCCAAGGGATAGAATCTTAAACAGGCTCCATGCCCAGGGAGGAGTTCCCCATGCCAGGCTCAATCTCACAACCCTAAGATCATGACCTGAGCTGAAATTAAGAGTTGAACCCTTAACCGACTGAGCCACCAAGGTGCTGCTTTTGTATTAATTTCTTAACTTCATCCTAATTGATAGATATACTGCCTCTTCCCTTATCTCCCTATTATTATTTCTCTCTTTAATTTTTCCTACCCTCTCACTATTTTCAAGTCCCTTGGTAAAGTCCCATGTTTCTGATTCCCTACTGACTGGTCATGAAGCTCCTTTGTGTTAACATTAAAGGGTTGTCCCTCCAAACCCCACTTTGTGAGAGAATCAGTTAAGTGGTCTTTGTGATTCCCACGGAGTGCAAATGGGGGAAGGAAGACGGAGCATTTAGAGAAGAGAGTTGGAGTTGTTCACTGCATCAGGAAATACCCCCAGAAGCCTCAGGAAAATCCCTCAGAGGGATGTTCTGCTGGGACAGATAAACCCACGCACCTCGAACCTCGTCCCACAGGGTATTATTGCACTTAGAGAACGCATCACTGAATGAAGTCAAAGGACTTCGAAGTGTCAGCGGGTTCCAGTGAATATCTCCAACTTGATCAACAGGACATTTTAAGGATTACCTGGGTGCAAACCTTCATTTTGAAGTTGAGGGCAAGGAAGAGAGACACGGTCCTCCCATGATCTATCTTTTATAGCGGCCACGAAGGACAGATTCCTGGGATCAAAGCACCAAGCCTTTAGCCAATAAAGACACTTAAATCCTTTTCACAACTTTTTTTCTTAATCCAACTTACAGAAACAAAGAGAAAAGGTGCTTGTTTTATAGGACTTCTTTTCTTCAAAAGCATGACAGTGTGAACTAAGTGTATCTCCAAGGCAAATTGGGGTAGGCTGAGAGCCCGACTCTTTGTTGATGCCATGACAGTCAGTGACAGTCTTAGCCCTACTATGTTTAATATGGCCAGAAGGGAATGAAACCCCAGGGGGTGTTTAGTCCATCATTCAACCCCGGCCTGCACCCTTTCCCTTCGTCAGCCACCTTTCACTGTACTTTTTTATTGGAGGTAGTTTCTTTGGTTCACCAATAATCAAAATACTGCGGTTGGCCTGTAAGTTTGGCAATTCTTTATGGCTGTGTCAGTCTGATCCAATATTTGAGCCATGAGAACTGCTGCGAGAGCAGATCTGTTGAGCGAAGGCAAACGTTTGGAATATCATTCTTGGTCCAGGATGGACCAAATCTATATTTTAATGTGGCCCATGTCTGCATTATTGCCTTAAGAAATATACGCATTATATACATGGAAGAAATACATATCTCGGGGCCACTTTTCTATGAAGCCTACAGCAGAGAACAAAATATGTGGGCCTCAAAAAGCAGTGGATTTAGGTTTAACCCTGACTCTGTTACTTAGTACACTATTCACTAGTTAGTGGGTTGCTTACATGTAAAAACCTTGTTGGCTAATCTCTGTGTGTCTGATGTAATTTGGAGCTCTTACTTTCTCTCATAGTTTTAGTTGATAATGCATTGGTCGATATTCAGAGAGACAGTTTAATATAGTGGCTAAGGTCAACGGGCTTGGAAATCAGACTGGCTTCATTTAAACCCAACGCCCACCACTCCTGGCTGGTGATCACGGGCAAGCTCCTGAAGTTCTCTGAACCGCGGTATCTTTTCTGCAATATTGAGGTAGTGACTATGGTACCTGCCTCATAGAGAATTAACTGAAAGCATGCCAGTAACTGCTTTTGGAATATAAACTCCCCTTGTTACCCACTACAGACTATAATTATGACATCTCTGATCATTGGGCAGTGCTCTGAGAAATCCTGCAAGAAGGTATTTGTTCACCTGCTCCCCATTAAGCCTCATAGAAGCCTGGAGCACTGTGAGTCACACAAGCCTTTCAGCGGTTTGCCTTTTCCAGCCAGCATGACCTTTAAAAATTGGGTTGAAGTAGAAATAAATAATAAGTAACATATACACAAAATTATAAGAGGAACATCACATTCTTACTGGGCTAGAGCTGTTTCAGCTCTTCACCTTCTGGTGAGGTATGTCAAGATGGCCCACTCATCTTGTCTTTGCTATGACATTGTGGACTCCTAACTGATCTGACGCAAGGTAGAGACAGAGCACCGGGCACATAAATATGCTGTTATCTGTGGTGGGTGCGTTTGTGCATTTTCTCTTACATTTTTATTTCCATTGAATTTCTATTCTCATAGGGAAAAAAGTGGTCATGAAGGAGGTCCAAATCATTCCTTTATATATATACATACATACATATACATATATATATATATTTACAGTTTCCTATAATTATTCACCCGTATACTCACTTGTCTACCCATTTTTTGAGTGAACATTTGCTTAAGGAATTCATCATAGGCACTGCTCTCAGCGCTAGGGATACAGACGTGGGTAATGAATTGGTCCTCATTCTCCTGTAACTCATGTTTAGTGAGATTTGCAGATGAGTTCATCAACCTAATTTAATGTGACAAATATTTAGTGGTGGCAGGTAAAGGATTCTCCCAAGAGCACAGAAGAGGGTCTGCTCTCTCTCCCTAGGGGAACAGGGAAAAACAACAAAGCGTGTGAAGACTAAGTCCTGAATTGAAAAGGATTCAGTAGAGACAGAGGACAACCAGTCATGGACCCCAGGAGAGACAGCTCTGGGCTTCAGTTCCACTTCTGCTTTTCCCTGTGGGACAAAAACCCAAATTCTCTCTTCAGCACCTTATTTATTTATTTATTTTTATCTCTACAATAAAGACACACAAATAGGTAGAATATCGACTCAGAATCAACCGTGTGGAACTGCTAAAAAAAAAAAAAAGCTGTTCAAGTCATGTCTCAGACCTGTTATTTATCCATTCATTAATTCAGCATATTTTCATTGGGTCCCTGTTCATTAATCACTTAATAGTTATCAGGTACTGTTCTAGGAACTGGGACAGTAAAAATTAAATGTACTTGACAAGATATTAGTGGAGACAAACATAACAAATCATTATTATAAGAAAAATAAAGGAGCACTTATAATAGTGGCCTCCAACTTACTAGAAGGGCAAATTCCTAGAGTGAGAAATAGGCAAAAGAGAAGCAAATTAACTAGGTAAAAGGGAAGGGCCATGCAAGGAAAAGAAGTGGCATGCACAAAAGTCCCACGGAATCAGAATCACAGTAGGCAGGACCGATAGAAAAAGATTTACCACTCTGCAGGTAATCTGGGTGTTCACTCAGGGTTGAGAAGCTCTTGCTAATCCCCGTTTCCGTGTTTTATAGGGCTGTTAGGTGAGCAAATAAAAAGAAGCTTATAAAAGTCCTTTGAACAGTAAAAAATGCCTTAACCTGGCAGAGTGTTGTATACAACAGCCCTCAATGATCATCAAATAAGAATTGTACTCAGGGTATTAAAATGGATGAGCCCTTGATATGACCATAAATTTAGAAGATTACTCATATTTCACACCAAGAGTGACATTTTATGTCACTTTAGCCATAGTGATATGACTCTTATGCTATTTATCTACAACTTCTACATTCTCCATCTAAGAGGTTTTGTACCTCACTATGAACACAATGGTGTAGAAGGATTGATGTTTAGGAAGGGAGGGAACATGCCAGGTACGCAGGACAAGCCTGTCCTGCTAAGGGTGAAGCTCTGGCCACTTGCCAAAAGAAATTAGAGCTTGCAATCATGGGTTGGACATCTGGAGACAACCAATGCCTCACATTGTACTGTATGTTTCTGTCTCAGACCTGGAGGTCATACTGTACTGTGTGAAATAGGTGAGCATTTCTTGCCAATTAAAGCAAGGAAGTCCAAAAAAGTAAGCATACAGCAGCTTAATAAAGCTATGGTTTCCACCATCATATTTAGACCTCTAGCTTTAAATATTCAGTAACCAAAAGAACTAGTCTCTGAGGTATGTTCAGTTCTATCCTTAGTTAATTTTAACACCAAACCGTGTCACTGGATCTTTTAAGGGTTGATCTAATATAATCAAGGGTTTCGCAACATCCTGAGGAGCTCATGCAAGATACCATGGTGGAAATGCCAACGGTATATTAAGAGGGAGATACAGAGTAACCACAGCCTCTGCCATTTCCAGGGGTGGGGGACATTCTTTATCTGACAGAAATCAGACAAGTTAATGGAAGTAAAAGAACCAAAGTGGACATTCCATGGTACAATTACTTGAGCACAGAAATATACTAAAATAGGAATTGGAGTCCCAGGCCCTAATATAAATGCATCTTGATTTGTGACTGTGGGTGAGTAACTTCATCTATTCAGTGCCTTCATTTTCTCATATGTGAAATGAGATAATATAATTATGATGAGGACTAGGAGACCCTGAAATTAAAATGCTTGACACATTCACCGAATTCTGAATATGTGATGCAGATACTCTCTCCCTCTACAGCCCACCAAGGAGATGGATGGAATATGACTCCCTATCTTTAACTGGGAGCTGCCTGTAGTGACTGCTTTGCAAAAAATACAGTACAGAAAGCAGGAAAATAAAAAATAACTTAACAGTGGAGAACAGTGACAAACACTACCTAAGTCACATAATCAAGGTCAGCATCAATAGAGATAAATCATGTAGATTGTATGTACTCAAGATGGGATAGGATAAGAATGACACTTTACTCCTCTGGTCTTCCTCCCTAAAAATCTGTAACCCAAGTCTAATGATAAGAATAACAGTAAACATGCTCAGAGAAAATGAAAAAAAATAGAAAGCCTCAATACAGAAATAGAAAATCTCAGCAAACAGAGCTCAGTTGAGCTCAATAGCAGAATGGAAGGGACAGATGAAAGAAACAGAAACCTGGAAAATATGACAATAGAAATTGCACAGTCTGAACAACAGGGAAAAAATAAACTGGAAAAAAAAATGAAGAGAACCTTATGGAGCTTTGGGACTATAACAAAAGACCTAACATTAGGGCTGTAGGAGTCACAGAAGGTGAGGGGAAAGAGTACAGGGCTGGAAAAGTACTAAAATAATGACTACAAGTTTCCCCAGTTTGGCTAAAGACTTAACTTAAAGATACATAAAGTTAAGCAAACCCCAAGAACAGAAATCCACACCAAGATACCACACAAATCTTCTGAAAAGTAGAGACAAAAAAAAAATTTTAGATCAGAGAGGGAGAAATAACACCTTACCCCGAAGGAGAAACAACACATATGACAACAGATTTTTCATTAGAAGCCATGAATGTCAGAAGGAAGTCACACAACATTTTTCTGTTGCTGAAAGTAAAGAACTGTCAATGCAGAATCCCATATCCAGCAACAATATCCTTTAGAAATGAAGGGAAAATCAAGACATCCACAGATGAAGAAAAATGAAGAGAATTTGTCACCAGCATATCTACCCTGAAAAAATGGCTAAAGGAATTTCACCAAACAGAAAGAAAATTATCAAAGAGAATATCTTAGCACACTAGGGAAAAAATATGGTAAACAAAAATATCTATAAATACAGTAGGCTTTCCTTCTCCTTTGAGTCTTCTAAATTATGTTTCCTAATGAAAGCAAAAATAACACTGAAATGGTTCTAAATGTATATGGAGAAGTATATATATATTCTAGACAACTATATTATAAGTGGGAGAGGACAAAGGGTTATAAAAGTAGTAAGTATAAATGTAGATAGACAATAGATAGAGTATATAATTGAACTGATAAAATGATGACAGCTATAGATTGTTAGGTATTTATAATGTGATACCTAAAGACACTGCTAAAGTCCTATACAAAAAGATACACTGAACAACACTACAGATAAATCAAATTCATCAAGATCAAAAGCTTTTGCACAGCAAAGGAAACAGTCAACAAAACCAAAAGACAACTGACAGAATGGGAGAAGATATTTGCAAACGACATATCAGATAAAGGGCTAGTGTCCAAAATCTATAAAGAACTTATCAAACTCAACACCCAAAGAACAAATAATCCAATCAAGAAATGGGCAGAGGACATGAACAGAC